>JASAMX010019134.1:0-11625 GCA_030248175.1 Microlaimidae sp. YZB2_3 | reverse complement strand
TGTTCCTCTAATTTTTTATCCATTATGTTTATTAACAATAACATAAATTCTTATATAAATAAAAATCATAAGCTTTTCATACTACAGGTTGCTTAGTTAGCTTTTAATGCTTATTGAGTTCTATTGATAGCCATGAGTAGTTGTGGTGCATGTTAAGTCTTAGACCAAACCGTGTTTTGGTAATCGTCGTAGAGATTCTGCTTATATTAGCCCAAACCAGTGTGAGCTGCCTCATAGATTGATACACCTAATATTAATATATAAAGTTTAAGTTTATGATTTAAGGAAAAATTACGTTTCGAGTGTATAAGTCATAGAACGTTATATACAAAGTCAAAAGCTTTTCTTTAACAAAATTTGCACAAATTTTAAATACTAATTTTGAATATTCTTGATCTACCATGTTTATTTTGAAAATTGTTTTTTTACGGGTCTTTGCGTAACTAAAATATTTTTAGAACTGTTAGTGTTGATGTCCAAGTTTTTTAAATTTTTGTTTTCCAAAATTGTGATTTTTATTCATACTATTCTTCATAAACAAAAAAATAAATGTTATTTTTAAATTTTTTTCAAAACTTTAGAAAACATTTTTTTAAAAACAAGAGGCAAATAAATTTTTTAAATTTTTTAATTTTTGGAAAATAAATTCAACTACGGTATTATTGGTGAATACCTTAGCTCTGTAATTTACAAAAGCTCCGACACTCATGTTGCCATGTCCAAATTGGCCTACTGGAGTTCCCTGGACGCCTCCTGGAGGAATTGCTCAGTATTCATCATGATGGATCATCTGCAAGTCCAGCAACAAGCTAAGACTTATAATAATACAGAAATTATTTTTTATCTTTGGTTTTTTAAATCTGTACAAATTTTTTTAATCAGGACAATAAAACATTAAACAATAAAAGAGAATCAGATAAAAACAAAAAGTCTGCATCAGTTTTTTTAAAAAAGTTAACAAAATCAATACATTAAACATTTTTGTAAAACGAAAACAACCATTTTTTAATTCACTGGTAGCAAAGAGAGACAAGAGGTAAGTGTTTTTTAAGTAGTTGAATTACAACTACTTTTCTACATAAAAAATTATACAAGAGATAAACATACCAACGGGAATAAGTTCACAAAACTGCAAAAATGGTCGAAACGCTGCCATCCAGTAAGAATTAAACGAAATTTGAAATTTCTGTACTCACGGGTCATTTGCTGAGTCCACGATATGTGATTCTAGAAAATATATAACAATTTTATAGTCAAATTAAAACAAACAAAATCATAATTTTCACTAAATTTGGGGAGTATAGCGAAAATTTTCAAAAAGTGTATTGTGTGTGTGTATCGCCCAAATGTCCGATTTTTAGCGTTTTAATTATTGTAACCCCTCCAAATTTTAGGGAGTGATGGTAATGTCTAATCTCCATGGTCTGAAGGTGATGGTAATCTCCAAGGTTTCAAATTTTAGGGAGAGAGTGTCTGCAGCTTGGGGAATTTTCGGAAGTTATGGCTATTATTTTATAACCCTCCCTTAGGAGGTCTGGGGTGCGAAACAAAAAGGGCGTAATATCAGAAGAAAAAACAAAGATTGACAATCTCAGACCTGTGCTGTGCACGGTCTGTAAATCCCCCCGTTTTATTGGAGGATTTGCCCCGTCCCCCGTTTTATTGCCCCCTTCCGCCAAAAAATAAAAAAGTACCCTAAAATTATGACGCCAGTGACCTATGATGACGCCATCATCGCAATTTTTTGAAGTTTTTAGCCTATTTCAATGTATTTTAAGCCATTTCAGACTTACTTTTACCTTATTTTCGCTTTTTTGTCCCTTTCTTCTCTTTTCCCTTCTTTTTTTCTCTTTTTTTTCTCCTTTTTTTCCTTTTTCTTTTCCCCTCACCGCCTTCCCCCTTTTTGTCCCCTGTTTCAAAAAAGTTGGCCCTTGTTCCCCCTGCCGTTTTGGAATCGCCCCTCCTCCGTTTAAACCCCGGGGGGCAGTGCACAGGTCTGCAATCTGGTGGCCAATAATATTAGAAATCAATTACAATATAGGCTAGTCGCTGTTAGTCAACCTGTCTTTTTTTCGCCAGCAAAGCAAAAAAAAGACAAAAACGATTTTTTATCCAAATTGTGTAAAGAGTACTAGTTTGTTTGTTTTTTTTTTAATTAACTGTGTAAAATTTTTATTATGTTTTAGAATCACATATCGTGGACTCAGCAAATGACCCGTGAGTACAGAAATTTTAAGGGAGAATTTAGGGGTTTAATTCTTACTGGATGGCAGCGTTTCGACCATTTTGCAGTTTTGTGCGAACTTATTCCCGTTGGTATGTTTATCTCTTGTAATTTTGTTATATTCAAAAAGTCGTTGTAGTTCAACTACTTAAAAAAAACCCTTTACACACTGCTTGTCTCTTTTTCTTGCTACCACAGTAAATTAAAAAAGATGGTTGTTTTCGTTTTACAAATGTGTAATGTCTGAACTTGTAAGCTTTTTAAAAAAACTGACTGTAAACTTTTATTGTTTTATTGTCCTGATTCTCTTTATTGTCTAATGTTTTATTGTCCTGATTAAAAAAATTTGTAGATTTAAAAACCAAAGATAAAAAATAATTTCTGTTCTATTTCTATAGGTATTCCGTCTGTTGCTGTGAACTTGCGGATGATCCAGCGTGGTGAATACGACCGCACGGTCCTCCAGGAGGCGTCCAGGGAACTCCAGTGCAGCGGGACTCTGGACATTGACAACATGGGTGTCGGAGCTTTTTGCGAATTCCCAGGAGCTAAGGTATTTCACCCAATGATACCCATAATTAAAATATCTTTTTTTTTGGGAAATTCGCAAAAAAATTTTAAAAAATTTTATCCTCTTGTACTTTAAAAAAAATGTTTTCTAAAGGTTTGTTTAGAAAAATTTTAAAATTTAACATTATTTTTTTTGTTCGACAAATATACATAAAAATACGGCGGAGCTTTAAAAACGGAAACTTTAGAAAACTTTAAAAACATCAACGCTAACGGTTCTTAATATTTTTTTTAATTTCGCAAAAACACAAAGGGTAGAAAAACAATTTTAAAATAAACATGGTTAGATCAAGAATATTCAAAATTAGTATTTAAAATTTGTGCAAATTTTGTTAAAGAAAAGCTTTTTTGACTTTGTATATAACATTCTATGACTTACACAGTCGAAACGTAATTTTTCCTTAAATCATAAATTTGAGACTTATCTGTTAATAATCTTTTCAGGTGTATCAATCTATGCAGCAGCTGCGCATGAGCTTGGCTAATATCAAGCAGAATCTCTACGACGATTACCAAACACAGGGTTGGTTGTCCGAGTTTAACATGCGCCACAACTACTCCAGTGCTTGGTATCTGGATCAAATTCTGGATAAGGTAATTTTCCAAAGTTAACTAAGGAAGCTGTCGTCTGAAAAGCTTATTTATGATTTGTATTTATATTATAAGAAAATTTATGTTATTGCTTTGATCAAACGTAATCAAATATAAAAAATTTAAGAAGAACACCTCCAGTCAGTTTTGCCGTCATATCTCTACAGGTTTAATAATGCAGTTTTTATAGGTGGAAAAAAGAGTGTTCGGTTGAAATTTATTTCCCTTTTAAATAAATTTTAGAGAACGAGTACTTTTCCTGTAGATTTTGTCGATTTATAGAATAATACCAAAGTTTTCGTTGGTGGGTATATTATAGTATCCACAAATAAAAAAAGCTAGGAAAATTTAATTTTAAATACAAAATATCTACAGATGTTTTTTAAATTTTAAATTATTCAGTTGAAAGGCTTTTTTGTGTTTTTTAGATACTGATAAAATATAAGCGATTTTTGTGCAAAATTTTTTAGTTTATTAAAAAAATCATTTTAATTTTATGTAAAAGGTTAAAGTTTCCAGATAATTCTACTGTTTTCAATTAAGGTAGTAAGTAATGGCATTTTATGTTTTTTATTCTACATTGTTTTTATTGAATTTTTATACTCTTATTAAAGTTTACCGTAAAAATATCTTATTAGTAAAATTCAGAGATATAGATAAGAGCCTGGAATTCGTAATAAGGAGATTAGAGGTGTGACTTCCGGTATTGATAAGTTATTTATTAATCAAAAAAATAATGTGGTTTTAGTACAAAGTTCTTCAGAGATGTCCTGTCTTTGAGGGTTTTTACCCAAAAGTTTTAAAATTTAAAAATATAACATTTTATAAATTTTTGTTCAGCAAATATAGATAAAAATATGGCGAAGCTTTGAAAACAGAAACTTTAAAAAACTTTAAAAACATCAGCGCTAACGGTTCTTATTATTTTTTTAATTTCGCAAAGGCACGTAGGATGGAAAAACAATTTCAAAATAAACATGGTTAGATTAAGAGTATTCAAAATTGTTATTTAAAGTTTTTGCAAATTTTGTTAAAGAAAAGTTTTTTAGACTTTGTAACTTTCCTGACGAAGCGAAGGCCTATGTTTTATCAGGTTGAAACATAGAATAAAAAAATTTCAAATGATTATTTTTGTTATTATGCACCTTGCTACAATACAGATATTTAATGATTATGGGGTTTGTTTCAGATAACTATGCACTTAAGCGACTTGGAAGCCTTGATGGGTTCGCTGCGCCAGGAGATGGCGCCGATCTTCTTCCCGGACACCATCGATGAGATTGTGCTCGAGTATTTGGAGCCCGACCTCATCCGCCTGAGGGACATGCGGGCCGCCGCTCAGCGCATCAGTGCCCTCCGGACTTTCCCCAACCGGCCCTTCCCCATACGGGGTCGCACCAGCAAATGGAAAGGGAACAAAAAGAATCGACAGGAACCCGACGCCGAAGGGCTTTAAACCACGCCCTCCCTGCTCCGCTATTGGAGCAATCCGCCGTATCACCTCCTCCCTGGCGCACTGTGATTGGCCGATTGGTTTGGTTGGCCGAACTGAGGCAGCGGCGAAATACTAGCAGCGAACGCTAATGCTGGCTGTGATTGGTCGGTGGGATTTTTTAAAAGAAATTATTGCGGTGTAATTAGTGCTGCTGTTTTTTGTTTTGTTTTGTTTTTTTTTTGAAATTAAATAGAGGTTTTATTTAAGTTACAAAAAAAATTACTTTACATGTTATTATTATTCTCTCGATTTTTAATGGCAAGATCAGATAAAATTGGCAGATGTCTTTAATCTAGGCGGAACAAAGTTTCCTTTCGAACGATATAAACTCTTAAAATTTTAAAATACACTATTATTTCAATGCGAATAACAAGTTCAATACGTCGCGTTCCAAACAAGCACTTTTATAAAATGGTACATTCGAAAAATATCAAAACCTTTCATTTTTTGCAGTTAAGAAAAAATAATACGAATACTTGTATTAATACTTTTTTCAAAAAGTAGCACAAATTTTCGATAATTTCACTACTTTGGAAAAAAATAATGATATTGAATATTCTTTTTTTTTACTTGCATTTTATGCATTTATTTCAATTAGGCTTCATTTTCTGAGCTTGCTTTCGCGGGTTTGATTTTTACAAACCTGTTTTTTGGTATCTATAATTACTGTGCTTAAAACAATACTGCAATGTGCTTATTGCTTTTTATTGTGGATATGGCTTTCATGTTTTTAGGTTTCGTGCTCATTCTTTTTTTTGTTTTGTTTTTGTATATACTACGGGTTTTTTTTGAATACTCGTATTAAACATGGGCAGCCATCTGAATCTTTGGGAACATTCTTTTAAAATATTGATTTTCTCACTCCAAATATTCTGCAGGAGGTGCCGGCCAATTAAAGCGAATCGAGTTCTAGAGCTCGACTCCCATTTAAACTACCTAAATTGTTGTTGTTGTTCATTGCCATTGCATTAGGTGAATAAAATAAATTGTGGGCTTTTTTTATTAACTTTTTATTGTTATTTTCAACACTGTAAGAGGTCTTCAGAAAAAATTGTAATCTGTAAAAAATTTTAAATAAATAATGCAATTATTAATAATAATAATAATCAGTTTAATTATTCAGAAAATAAACACCTTGGAACTAGAGTAAAACTCCGGGGGTTCTGCGCGCTTTTTAGAACATCACCATTCTGAAACAAAGTGTCAGGCTTATGATTGCTAAGACTTATGAGCTTTATAAATAAAGATAAGACTTTTCTCTAAAATTGCTAACTGAATAAAAAGATTTATTATTCGACTTCGAACCATCATAAATTAGACAATATTTTGGCAATCAAAAACTTGTTCTTTTCGTGCATTTATGCATATTGCGTATTACATGGGTGTTCTTTGTAGGCTTTTATTCGAGGGATCTTAGTCTTAGGGTTTCCAAACGTACAGTACTATTTTTTGATTTTTTAATTTTTTTCTCGCATGTCTCCGCTAACTCCTTAGTTTATATTATTAAATCACTGCAATTTTTACGATTCTAATATATTTTGTAATTAACCTGATTCAAGTTTTTTAACGAAACTGTTGAAAATATTAGATAAACGGACACCCCTTTTCCATTTCAATCTTTAAGTTTAGGTTAAATACACTTTCTAAAGTCGCGGCTACGCCGCTAATTGTAGGTTATGTATATGTCATCTTAGCAAACTATTGTACTAATGATAATTGGGAATGTTTGTAAATAATATAATGTATTCATGTACCTTACGCGTGTTATCTTAAGAATTGATCAAAATACTGGCGTTAAATTGAAATCGGCGTTTATTGAATTTTTTTTCGGGATACATGATATTTTTTATGCAATTTTGGCGAAATACAGAGGTATGTAATCTAGATACTTGTTATTTGATTTGGTTTGTAAATTTTGGTTAATAATGTATTTATTTTATTTTATTTTTTTGAAAAAAATAAAATTTACGAGACTCTTAAGGCTGGTTCATACTTATGACAAAACTTCCTTTGGACAAAGTCCAAAGGACAATTTTAGAAAAGCCAAAACGTCCTTTGGACGAAGTATGAACGCTACGTAGAATTTGTCCTTTGGACAAAATTCAAAGGGAACAGTCCAAAGGACAAAAAGTATGAACACATTGTCCTTTAGATTTTGTCTTTTGGACTTTGTCCTTTGGACAAAGTCCAAAGGACGTTTTTACGCTGTATTTGTCCTTTGGACAAAGTCCAAAGGACTTTTGTCCTTTGGAGAAAGTCCAAAGGACGTTTTTACGCTGTGTTTGTCCTTTGGACAAAGTCCAAAGGACTTTTGTCCTTTGGACTTTGTTCAAAGGACGTTTTGTCATAAGTGTGAACCAGCCTTTTAACTATTTTAAGTGTTAACGGTCATCTACTTGCAATTTAATGTTGTAAAGCCTTATTCTGGAACATATCATAGATGGACAATCTTGTGACGACTTAAAACGCAAATCCTAACAGTGCGTCACTTTCATAATAAATAATGGTATGTTTTTTATGCGATTTTTTATAAACAGTACTCAAAATTTTGAGAAAAAAATGCTAGAAATAGAATAGAATACGGAACTATTGTTTAGAATGAGAAAATTTAAAGGGTTAATTCGGTAGGCTTGATCTTTCCAATAAACAGAAAATTCGTTCACAGTCTGTAAATCAGCCGTTGCCCATCTATGGTTTTTATATTATGAATAGGTTCTATAATAATATTGTTTTACTCTTATACAGTTATACACAAATCACAAGTTAAAACCAAATTGAGCTTGATTAGGGCTTGTAAACATGTGTTGAATGTACGAATTAATTATAACACTCTTTTTGTTCTAATTTTTTTAAGATTCCACTCGTGGAAGCCCCAGTTTTAGTTAAGAATTTAGAGTTCTGCTTTGAATTTTTTATTGTACAAATTTTTGAGTAAATTATACGTGTTTTCGTCTCACTGTTATATTGTTAAACTAATGTGTTTACAAGTAGTGTTTTATTTATGCATCTCTGCATGTGCATCTAAAAAGATTATTCAGCTATACTTATATGTCTGATTATAGTTTTTTTATTTGAAAGCATAATATTCTACATTTAGATCTATTCATAGTATACTTTTATTTTTACTGTTCTGTATTTTAGAACTTTTAACGGTTAAAGGGGAAATTTATCTTTTTTTTGTGTTTTGTGTATTTATAATTACCAAAAAATCAACTCATAAACGTGCCACTTATCGTATTTATTTTAATTTTGTTTGCCATCTTTCCATTCTCGCTGCCTATTAAAACTACCCATTAAGGATATTTTTAGGGTTTTTAAATAAGTTTTGAAAAAAAATTAATTTACAAAAAAATTTGGTCTAAATAATGGCAAATAAATAAATAATCCATGGCATCTTTCTTGAATTATTTATGAAATTAGTACAAAAATAGGGCGAAGCTTTGCACCACAGCCCTGGAGCTCCGGGGGTCGCTCCGACGCTCCTAAAAGCAGAGCTCCGCTTCAGACAGACCTCCGGAGCTCGGGGCTCCGGGGAACATCACTAACTTGTATAATGGTCATAAAATGCAAAGGGCAGATTGGTGTTGGTTGGTTTGTATTATTTGGGTCATATAATATTTATAATGATATATTTATTAGGCCAAAGAATTTCAGTTTATACTTGATGAGCACTATGATATACATCAAAATTTAATATAAATCATAATTGTTTTGTTCTAATTTATTTCCAGGGTTTCTTGCACATTTTTTGTTTGTATTTAGCTTTACTTTCTGTGGATTTTATTGTGCATTGTTTTTACCTTTTTTCAAAAAGTTTATAGCTGAATTATCAGAGCTAATAAATAATGTATTTAGACCTAAAAAGATTTGATAATAGTTTATTTAATGTATTTGTTTATATGTTAATTAGTATCAATCAACGTTACGGAATGTATAACAAATATCACAATATCATCAAGAGTGTTTGGTGCAACATATTAAGTGTTTAACTTGATTATAATAGAGTTAAAACAACTATGATATAGGAAATTATTTGAAAAACCGCATGAACATAATGTCAAAATATCAAAAGAAGAAATAATAATTGTATAGGAAATGGTTTAAAACGTATTTAAAATATTTCTTAATGTTAACCGAACGAAATTATTTATGTTCAAGATACCTTATTGATAATGATATTGTTTTGCTACTTCTTTGAAAAAAATTTTGTTTATGTACGATAGTACAGCTAATATCTTTAAAAAATTCAAATCGGTCATTTATAAAGCAGTGACGAAGGAAAAATTTGGATGAAGACGCCATAAAATTTTTGTATTTATCCGAAATTTTTTTGGCTTAAGCCCTTGGTCTTATCAAAATGGCAAAATGAAAAAAATAATATTGATTCTTTTACCCTGATAAGAATTCGACTTGAGCCGAAACATGTAGGATAAATAATACGCCTTTTTCCACTTGCATTCTACTTATATTAAATTCTAAATTTGTGTAATATTATACATTTTTTATGTCTAATAATCTTGTTTATGTTCTTTTTTTCAAATCAAAAATCAACTGTTTGTGTATGTATGTATGTATTGTATGCAAATTTACTTAAAGCACACTTTTATGGTTTTTC
Source organism: Microlaimidae sp. YZB2_3 (assembly GCA_030248175.1). NCBI lineage: Eukaryota > Metazoa > Nematoda > Chromadorea > Desmodorida > Microlaimidae > Microlaimidae sp. YZB2_3. The sequence continues at coordinate 2,130 of JASAMX010019134.1, read as the reverse complement.
ATAATCGATTCAGTAGCAGGTACTCTCTGAAAAAATATTTGTCTTCCGTTTTTGGATTAATGGTGTATATAATTCATCGTTTTGGTTATCAAGCTAATTATTTAATTGTGATAGGGGTTTTACATTGGTTTTAGTTGAAAAAATGAAGCAAGTTTTTTTAAAATTGCTTATTTCTCTAATTTATTGTGACAAAACAATGTTTTCCGGTTTCTTTCAGCTCCTTTTAAACGTTCTTAAAAACTTTTTTCCCTAAAATTAATTTTTTTTTCGTTTTGTCAAAGCTTCTCTGTGAGGTCCTCTGGTATTAATAATAGCAAAAATGATATCAATGATGCTTCAGTAGAAATTTTTTTGTACATCACTACCGCACCGTTTCATATATTTTATAATTGGTTCACCCTCACGGCCTCACCGTCTTCAAGAAACTTTTCACCTATTATAGTTTTGTTTGTTTAAGTTCAACCTATACAATATAGGTTTCTATTTTTTGGTTTTTATGTTATTAAGTGTACTGTTTCAGTGTGACGCAAAATGACGTTAGTAATCCAAACTAGAACATTTTAGAATCAACATTAAAAGTTTATTTTGATTAAATTAAGTCAAAATTAAATTTCTATCTGGAACATCGTCATAATTACTGAAGTGACCTTACATATTCAAGATCAACATGTAATAGTAAAAATCACCTGTTACTCTTTCTGTAACAGTATACATACTATCGCCCTCCATTAAGGTTTGCGGTTTATTTTTTATTTCGGCCATATAAGTTACCAAAAGTAATCTTTACGGTTTTTATTGTGGTTTATTGTTTCATAATAATTACAAATCAATATTTATAACTTAATCAGTGTTCAAACTTAAGCCTTGTTCTTACTTTCGGTTGGCACAATTTTGTGGTCTTTTGTCTTTTTTTTGTGGAATTTTTTAATTAAAAATGCAATTCTTTTTGTCGTGTAGTAGAATGTTTTTATGGAACATAATCCTTCTTTTCGTTTTAGAAAATTGTACCATTTGTAGCTTTTTATGTAATAAAATTTTAAAGCGCTTTTTTTAAACAAAGAATCCTATACAAGACTTTAGCAAAAGACGAAACAATGTTTCGGAAAACAAAACCTTATATTTAATTGAAATAGCATAAAGCTACAAACACAGTAAGTGTAAAAGCTTTGGTTTGCGTTTTTTAACCATATGACAAAAAAGAATTTACAAATTTCTACAGCGTGGTTAAATGTTTGCACACGTTAATCAGCTATGAATGCGACGGTGTTAATTAAGTCGCACGTCACCGCAACGGTACAAAAATTATATTATTAATTACGTCTATTTAAAACAAAATATCCAGATCTAAGTCTGAAAAACCTCAAAAAATTTTGATTTAATAGAAGGCGACTTTTACTTTGCCATTAAATTTGTTTTATAATACATAGAAAACATTAAAGAAAAAGTTGCCTTATATTAAATCTAAATTTTTCAAGGTTTTTCAAACCTTGATATTTGGTCTTTGATATTACCTAGATATTTGGTTTTAAATAGACGTTAATAATATAATAATATTATTTTTTGTACCGTTGCGGTGACATTTGGCTCAATTAACACCGTCGTATTAATGGCTGATTAATGCATGTAAACATTTATCCACATGGTTGAAAAACGCAAATCAAAGCTTTTGCACTTATTGTTTTTTATTGGATTTTGTTTTCTGAAAGTTTAATATAATGTATTATTAATTTGCTTGTTTTAAAGAGAGACTTGTTTCAGTCTTTTCTGGCATTAAGTTTTTAGATTTATTGTAGTTTTATACTATTCCATTTATTATAAGAGTTTTTTTTTTGAAACTTTGTTTCGTCTTTTGCTAGAATTTCCGTCTTTTAAAACATTGGATTAAATATTTATTTTTAAAAAAAAATGAGTAAACAACAAAAAATTTATTAAAAAATTGTGAAGCTAAGATTATCGATACAAGCATTTCAATATTAAAAAACTAAATATATTTTTTAAAAAGTATTTTTTAAAAAAAATTGTCTCTGTAAAAACTATCGTTTTGCTGATGTTACAAAAATACGACGCCTTATGTGAGTTGTAAAAGTAAAGTCAGCGGGGGATTATGTAACACAACGTCAAGCGTAGTGA
>JASAMX010019133.1:0-25555 GCA_030248175.1 Microlaimidae sp. YZB2_3 | reverse complement strand
GCTAGGGGGGGGGGTTACCCGGGGTAAATCGAATGTTGAATTCTAGGAGGGGGTCCCTGGGGGGGTCCGCACTCCCCCTAGCTTTTTTTTTGGGGGGGGGGTTGACCCCTGGGGCGTGAAAATATTGAAATCTAGAGGGGGGTCAGGTGGGGTCCGGTGTCCAAAGCAAAACAGTTTTAAACCATAATAACTTTAATAATTGTTCTTTTTATAGAATAATACTACATTTTATTGAATAAAAAGCCATATTCATGTATAAAAAGGATGTAAAAGCATGAATATGTGATGAAAATTCACGTTTTTAGAAGAAAATTTAGTATAAAAAAGGTACCTAAAATTTTCCCGAGGGGGGAGGGGGGGAGTCAGATTTCAAAATCTAGAGGGGGGTCAGGGGTAAAAAATTCGGAAATTTGGGGGGTGGGATTTTTTTTCTTAAATATTAATACAGAAACTTTCCTGATGCCTTCCAAAAGCATATTAATAGTCAAAAAACCAAATTTTCCCCGCTTCGCGGGTAGTTTAAATTGACAATTTATCTCAGTTTTTCAATTTCAAATCAAGTGTATTTTAGCACCTTAAATTAAAAATTTTCTCTCCCGGGGGGGGAATTCTGCCCCCCCGGACCCCCCTGACAAAGGGCTCTGCCCTTTGACCCCACTGGGGGACTCTCGCCCCCCAGACTTCCCCCCCATTTCTGGGGGGGGCTGCCGCTCCCCCCAGACCACCCCTAAGGGTTAGTATGTACCCCCGCCCAGACCGCCCCCCCCCCCGAAATAAAATCCTGGGCACGCCACTGGGAGGGGGGAAGGGGGTCAGTCTTGCTAGGGGGGTCAGGCCGGACCCCTCTCGAGCTTTGGGGGGCCCCTGGATTTTTTCTAGGGTGGTCCAAAATTTTGGCTCCAGGGGGGGCCCTTCTGTCCCTCCCCCCTGCCAAAAAAAACACCTATGAACTACACCACCTATCTATACCGTTAGTCTCCTCTGTCTAGAGCCATAAGCGTTGCAAAGGTGATCAGCAAAGGTTCACAGAATTTAAGATGGAGTATGTTAGGGTAAATCTTACAAGGTGCCTAAGAGGCACAGGGCAGTTATACGCTTACATGGGCACTGGGGGTTAACCCCCAAAATTCTGAAAAGGGGTTTAACCCACCCACCCCCCTCCCCCCCACTGAGAAGTGGGGAGGGGGGAGAAAAGGTTAACCCCCCAATTTTGGAAACATAAAGAAAAAAATGTCTTTAAAATAACTTCTAACTGCCTCCAAACTTAAATTTTGAGGTCAAAATGAATGTTTTAAGGTCTCTCCGGACAGTTTTCTTAAGTATGAAAAATCGCGATTTTTGGCATAAGAGATCTCGTAAAATACAGTAATATTTCACTAAAAAATTTATATGAGTGTTAAAAAGGCAGAAATATCACGATTATAAAGTGAACATTTATTATATTATTGTAAGTAATTGAAATAATTGATATTAAAAATCAAATTGCAATAAAATTTTTTTAAAACCCTTAAAAATATTTACTGCACACTATTTACATAAAAATACTTCCAATAGAGAGACACAGTTACCCTCTTTTACGTACGTAAAAATTAAACTGAATATTGTTGTATTTATGGTTTAATAAAGAATTTTCCGTGAAAAATGGGGGTTAATTTTTTTCAAAATTTCGTTAAAACTTCGATTTAATTTAATTTGGTAAAATTTAAAGCTACACATAGTATATTTCTATTTAAATTTATAATTTTTGGAAGGCCACAATATCTTTTGTATTTTTTAACGCATAAATAATTCTGTCGTGCGTTTTATCGATTTATTTCAGAGGGTGTGTTTATAAATTGCTTTTAGAGCTCATCACCCCAAGGTAGCAGTGGCGTAGTCGGTTAGCGCGTCATCACCTTTTTTGAAAGGTCCCGAGATCGATTCCCACATAAAACAGATTTGGCCACAATTTTTTTTATTTTAACAATGTTATTTTTATTTTTTTAAAATTTTAAAAATTTATAAAAATTCATAAATTCATAAAATATCATTATTGTAAACTACATGTACATTTGATTTGGTGCATCTAACTTGAGTTAAATTTTAATCATGTAATATTAACTCTGGTTCTGTTTCTGTGGAATTGGGAAAAACTGTTTTAAAATGCCTTTTTTAAACGAAGCATATCTCAGGGTGAAATGATCCACCAAAAATGTTAAGGATATTGAACTGACTGGGAAAAAATACCCTTTTCCCCAATATATAGTTTGTGTCTTTCCGTCACGTAAGGCAAGAGTTATACACAAAAACTCACAGGGTATCCTAACTATATTGTCCACCTTAAGAAAAAAGTTTCTTTGTTTTTTTTAGAAAAAGTAAACGAAAAAAACACCTTTTTTAATTTTTTTTTCATTTAATATGATAATATATTTATGGAAAAAATGCTAATCAAAAAGCGCTCCAGAAAACCTATATACTTATTTTGAATTAGCTCAAGGGTTTAATAATTTTTTTTTTTTTTGAAGTGTTTTTTTAGTTCACTTACCTAATATTAAGATCTACTACAGGATTTTGTTTTTATTTTAAAGGTTTATTAGCAAATAATAATAGCGCACAATAGCAAATATCAACACAATTATTATACCAGTAGTATCACTTCACTACAATACATATACCATACAGGCATACATACATATACCATACCATACATACAGAATATTACCAAAAAAACACACATGCAACACACAACATAATCACTTTATCACGGGTTTCGTATACAATATTGAATGTACACAATAGAGTGTGTGTGTTGCCATCAAACATAATTTTTAAGAATTGTAAAATAGCAAACTTATTTTTTTATGTTCAATGTGATATTTTATATTTAAAAAAATATTTTTTAAGTTTTACAAGATTAAGATAATTATTTACTTTTTGAATTATAATATTTTACTGAAAACATAGGCATAGATATATGCAATGGTATTTATGCATAGAAATTTTAAAGTGTCCCTTGATACACCATTCAGTAAACTTATTTAAACAAAATCATCATGCTTTACATTGCAAAGCACAGCACATGTTATCTTATAGTCGTCTGGAAAAAGCTAAACTTTGCTAACCCCCTTTTAATTAATAACATAACTATTTTTTTGTTTTCCTTTTTTCATCAATATTAATTGAAAAATAAAAATTAATTGGTATTATTAATTAAATAAAATCTTTAAAGAAGCGCGTAAATTTTTTTCAATACAATGATCCTTTTGTTTCTGAAATATACTTGTCATGCCTATGTATACAGACAGATTATGGTTATTTTATCCATGGTTAAACAGACCTGTGCACTGCCACCTCCTCCCCTTCCCCGGGGGGGGGTTGATTGGGGGCAACTCCAAAACGAGGAGGCAATAAAACAGGGGGGAAAGCAGGGGAGAAAGAAAAAAAAGGAGAAAAAAGAAGGGAAAAGGGAAAAAAGGGACTAAAAAAGCAAAAATAAGGTAAAAATAGCTCTAAAATGGCTTAAAATACATTGAAATAGGCTAAAACTGCAAAAAAATTCGCGATGATGGCGTCATCATAGGTCAAAAATGGTGTCATAATTTTAGGGTACTTTTTCATTTTTTGGCGGGATGGGGCAAATCGTCCGATAAAGCGGGGGGAATTTCCAGACCGTGCACAGGTCATGTTAAAAAATCTATTTGGAATAAAGATAGTTAAAATAAATAAAAAAAGGTTCAAAGAGTTTACTTGTTATCGGTTATATAATTTGGTTTATTAGGGACTAGCAGTTTACGCCCATCGTGTGACAGAACTGGGTATGCCTTTAAACACTGAAATACCGGAAATGGTTGTGGATGCTTTATTTATGTAAGTGTTTCTTGCCAATCGGTTCTTACTGCTTTCTGCTAACGAAAGCTTGTACGTCTTTTAAGCCACAATAGCCAATGCCGTCTCCTCCACCCTTCCTCTCTCCTTTTCCTTTTAGGTTAGTAAGAATAAAAGTTTGGTGGCTCAAGCATACATGGGCAAGTTGGTCCGATGTAGGGGGGGGGTTAAATCCTAAATTAGGGAGGGGGGGTTAAAATCCGAGAAATGCAACAGCAAGCATGTTGGGGGTTAACCCCCCAACATACTTGCTGCAATCTTCGAAATTGCGAAATCGCTACTGTTTAAAATTTATAAGGACTTGTGCAGAGTCCGGCGATGTCCATCTCCTGGTTTATTAATGTCTGTCTCTGTGCCCTACTCCTATTTGGTGATCCCTTTCAGTAAAAAAACAAAAAATTCAAAGAATATTCACCGTTTTAAAGTATTCTAAAAAATTTTTGCTGTTTTTACCTGCGAGCTGCGAGTACCTCGCGTCACCGGCTGACATAGTAATTTTCCCTGTATTTTTCTGTTTTTTTTATTTTGTAAAGCTAATATAGAATTTTTTATGTTTCTATTTTGTTTTTTTGCGCAATATTTTTACCGTTTACTATTTTTAGGACTGTTACAAATGTGAATTTTGATGAAGATCGATTTCCGCCAATGATCCACAAGGTTCTGAAAGCACGTGATCACCTGCGGGTAAGAATGATTAAGAGTGAGTCCATAATACCTGGAAGCACCAGCATTGCTTTGATGGTATGTATTGATCACCAAGACTGCATTGCACTCTTGGACTGCATAGATCACCTAAAAGTACCGTGTGGTCTTCCCCCTTCCCATAGGTGGGCAGCCTCTCAGATTTTAGGGGGTACACCGGAACTCCGAAATTCGGAGGAGTGTCCCAAAAAAATTTTTGGGGTATACCCCAAATACCCCATTGTTAATGTTTTTAGTACTGAGGCGTGGGGGCCCAAAATTTTAGGAGGGGGTGTCGGCAGTTTCAAGATTTTTGGGGGTATAACCCTCCTCCTCAACCCCCCTACCTTCCCCACCTATGCCTCTTCCCCTCCTGCCATAACCTTGGAGGGCAAACCCTCCCTCAAGACCTATTTTTGACACCCCTTCCCCCACAAAAACCCTTGGTTAGGCTCATAGATAAACACAGTCAAAAAGCTAGGGGTTCATGTGTTCATAGATGAACACGGTCAAAAAGCTAGGGGGTGTTTACCCTGGGTAAATGAAATTTCAAAATCTAGGAGGGGGGTCCGAGGAGGTCGAACCCCCCTAGGGGTCGACCCGGAGTGGAAGATTTCAAAACAAAATACAGAGGGGGGTCTGGTGGGGTCCGATTTCCAAAACAAAATACTTTTAAACCATTAAATATTTAATAATAGTTATTTTTATAAGATAATACTACATTTTATTGAATAAAAAGCAATATTTAGATATAAAAAGGGTCTAAAAACATGAATTTGTGTTAAAAATTCACGTTTTTGCAATAAAATTTAGTATAAAAAAGTACTTAAAATCTCGAGAGGGGAGGGAGGGGTCAGATTTCAGAATCTAGAGGGTGGTCAAGGGTAAAAAATTTGAAAATTTTGGAGAAGAGGGGGCCCCCTGGATTTTCTTCTGGGGGGAACTGAAATTTCGAGGCTAGGGGGGGGGGGGCGGACCCCACCCTACCCCCCCTTGTTCATCTATGTAGAGGTTGGTGTTTACTCCGGGTAAATGACATTTCAAAATCTAGGGGGGGGGGTCGAACCTCCTAGCTTTCTAGGGGGGGTCGACCCAGGGTGAAAGATTTTGAAACCTAGAGGGGGGTCAGGTGGAGTCCAATGTCCGAAGCAAAATAGTTTTAAACCATTAAAGGTTAATAATAGTTTTTTTATAAGATAATACTACATTTTATTGAATAAAAAGCGATATTTTGATATAAAAAGGGTGTAAAAACATGAATTTGTGTGAAAAATTCAGGAAAATTACTATGTCAGCCGGTGACGCGAGGCAACTCCAGCTCGCAGGTAAAAACAGCAAAAATTTTTTAGAATACTTTAAAACGGTGAATATTCTTTGAATTTTTTGTTTTTTTATACTGAAAGGGATCACCAAATAGGAGTAGGGCACAGAGACAGACATTAATAAACCAGGAGATGGACATCGCCGGACTCTGCACAAGTCCTTATAAATTTAAAACAGTAGCGATTTCGCAATTTCTGAAGATTGCAGCAAGTATGTTGGGGGGTTACCCCCACATGCTGCTGTTGCATTTCTCGGATTTTAACCCCCCTCCCTAATTTAGGATTTAACCCCCCCCCCCCTACATCGGACCAACTTGCCCATGTATGCTTGAGCCACCAAACTTTTATTCTTACTAACCTAAAAAAAGGAAAAGGGAGAGAAGGAAGGGTGGAGGAGACGGCATTAGAGGCTATTGTGGCTAAAAAGACGTACAAGCTTTCGTTAGCAGAAAGCAGTAAGAACCGATTGGCAAGAAAAACACTTACATAAATAAAGCATCCACAACCATTTCCGGTATTTCAGTGTTTAAAGGCATACCCAGTTCTGTCACACGATGGGCGTAAACTGCTAGTCCCTAATAAACCAAATTATATAACCGATAACAAGTAAACTCTTTATTGAACTTTTTTTTATTCACTTCTTTAACTATCTTTATTCCAAATAGATTTTTTAACATGACCTGTGCACGCTCTGGAAATTCCCCCCGCTTTATCGGACGATTTGCCCTATCCCCGCCAAAAAATGAAAAATACCCTAAATTATGACACCATTTTGAATTATGATGACGCCATCATCACGAATTTTTGCATTTTTAGTCTATTTCAATGTATTTTAAGCCATTTTAGAGCTATTTTTACCTTATTTTCGCTTTTTTTGTCCCTTTTTTCTTTTTTCCCTTCTTTTTTTCTTGTTTTTCTTTCTCCCCTGCTTGCCCCCCCTCGTTTTATTGCCTCCTCGTTTTGGAGTTGCCCCCAATCAACCCCCCCCCGGGGAAGGGGAGGAGGTGGCAGTGCACAGGTCTGTTTAACCATGGATAAAATAACCATAATCTGTCTGTATACATAGGCATGACAAGTATATTTCAGAAACAAAAGGATCATTGTATTGAAAAAAATTTACGCGCTTCTTTAAAGATTTTATTTAATTAATAATACCAATTAATTTTTATTTTTCAATTAATATTGATGAAAAAAGGAAAACAAAAAAATAGTTATGTTATTAATTAAAAGGGGGTTAGCAAAGTTTAGCTTTTTCCAGACGACTATAAGATAACATGTGCTGTGCTTTGCAATGTAAAGCATGATGATTTTGTTTAAATAAGTTTACTGAACGGTGTATCAAGGGACACTTTAAAATTTCTATGCATAAATACCATTGCATATATCTATGCCTATGTTTTCAGTAAAATATTATAATTCAAAAAAGTAAATAATTATCTTAATCTTGTAAAACTTAAAAAATATTTTTTAAATATAAAATATCACATTGAACATAAAAAAATAAGTTTGCTATTTTACAATTCTCAAAAATTATGTTTGATGGCAACACACACACTCTATTGTGTACATTCAATATTGTATACGAAACCCGTGATAAAGTGATTATGTTGTGTGTTGCATGTGTGTTTTTTTGGTAATATTCTGTATGTATGGTATGGTATATGTATGTATGCCTGTATGGTATATGTATTGTAGTGAAGTGATACTACTGGTATAATAATTGTGTTGATATTTGCTATTGTGCGCTATTATTATTTGCTAATAAACCTTTAAAATAAAAACAAAATCCTGTAGTAGATCTTAATATTAGGTAAGTGAACTAAAAAAACACTTTTTGGCACACCCTTCAAAAAAAAAAAATTATTAAACCCTTGAGCTAATTCAAGATAAGTATATAGGTTTTCTGGAGCGCTTTTTGATTAGCATTTTTTTCCATAAAAATATTATCATATTAAATGAAAAAAAAATTAAAAAAGGTGTTTTTTTCGTATACTTTTTCCAAAAAAACAAAAAAGAAACTTTTTTCTTAAGGTGGAAAACAAGATATACATTAGGATACCCTGTGAGTTTTTGTGTATAACTCTTGCCTTACGTGACGGAAAGACACAAAATGTCATATATTGGGGAAAAGGGTATTTTTTCCCAGTCAGTTCAATATCCTTAACATTTTTGGTGGATCATTTCACCCTGAGATATGCTTCGTTTAAAAAAGGCATTTTAAAGCAGTTTTCCCATTTCCACAGAAACAGAACCAGAGTTAATATTACATGATTAAAATTTAACTCAAGTTAGATGCACCAAATCAAATGTACATGTAGTTTACAATAATGATATTTTATGAATTTATGAATTTTTATAAATTTTTAAAATTTTAAAAAAATAAAAATAACATTGTTAAAATAAAAAAATTGTGGCCAAATCTGTTTTATGTGGGAATCGATCCTCAAGACCTTTCAAAAAAGGTGATGACGCGCTAACCGACTACGCCACTGCTACCTTGGGGTGATGAGCTCTAAAAGCAATTTATAAACACACCCTCTGAAATAAATCGATAAAACGCACGACAGAATTATTTATGCGTTAAAAAATACAAAAGAGATATAGTGGCCTTCCAAAAATTATAAATTTCAATAGAAATATACTATTTGGAGCTTTAAATTTTACCAAATTAAATTAAATCGAAATTTTACCAAATTTTGAAAAAAATTTACCCCCATTTTTCACGGAAAATTCTTTATTAAACCATAAATACAACAATATTCAGTTTAATTTTTACGTACGTAAAAGAGGGTAACTGTCTTGTGTTCTCTGTATTGGAAGTATTTTTATGTAAAATAGTGTGCAGTAAATATTTTTAAGGGTTTTAAAAAAATTTCATTGCAATTTGATTTTTAATATCAATTATTTCAATTACTTACAATAATAATATAATGAATGTTCACTTTATAATCGTGATATTTCTGCCTTTTTAACACTCATATAAATTTTTTTAGTGAAATATTACTGTATTTCACGAGACCTTGTATGCCAAAAATCGCGATTTTTTATACTTAAGAAAACTGTCCGGAGAGACCTTAAAACATTCATTTTCACCTCAAAACTTAATTTTGGGTGCAGTTAGAAGTCATTTTAAAGACATTTTTTTCTTTATGTTTCCAAAATTGGGGTTAACCTTTCCTCTCCCCCCTCCCACTTCTAAGTGGGGAAGGGGGGGGGTGGGTTAAACCCCTTTTCAGAATTTTGGGGGTTAACCCCCAGTGCCCATGTAAGCGTATAACCGCCCTGTGCCTCTTAGGCACCTTGTAAGATTTACCCTAACATACTCTATCTTAAATTCTGAGAGCCTTCGCTGATCACCTTTGCAACGCTGATGGCCCTAGACAGAGGAGACTAACGGTATAGATAGGTGGTCTAGTTCATAGGTGTTTTTTTTGGCGGGGGGGGGGGACAGAAGAGCGCCCCTGGAGCCAAAATTTTGGACCCCCCTAGAAAAAATACAGGGGCCCCCCAAAGCTCGAGAGCGGTTCGGCCTGACCCCCCTAGCGAGACTGACCCCCTTCCCCCCTCCCAGTGGCGTGCCCTGGATTTTTTTTCGGGGGGGGGGGCGGTCTGGGCGGGGGTACATACTAACCCTTAGGGGTGGTCTGGGGGGAGCGGCAGCCCCCCCCCCCCCAGCAATGGGGGGGACGTCTGGGGGGCGAGAGTCCCCCAGTGGGGTCAAAGGGCCGAGCCCGTTGTCAGGGGGGTCCGGGGGGGCAGAATTCCCCCCCCGGGAGAGAAAATTTTGAATTTAAGGTGCTAAAATACACTTGATTTGAAAATTGAAAAACTGAGATAATTTGTCAATTAAACTGTGATCCCCGCGAAGCGGGGAAAATTTGGTTTTTTGACTATTAATATGCTTTTGGAAGGCATCAGGAAAGTTTCTGTATTAATATTTAAAAAAATAAAATCCCCCCCAAATTTCCGAATTTTTTACCCCTGACCCCCCTCTAGATTTTCGGAAATCTGACTCCCCCCCCTCCCCCTCGGGAAAATTTTAGGTACCTTTTTTATCACTAAATTTTCTTCTAAAAACGTGAATTTTCATTATATATATTCCACGCTTCTACATCCTTTTTATACATGAATATGGCTTTTTATTCAATAAAATGTAGTATTATTCTATAAAAAGAACAATTATTAAAGTTATTATGGTTTAAAACTGTTTTGCTTTGGACACCGGACCCCACCTGACCCCCCTCTAGATTTCAATATTTCGCACCCAGGGTCGACCCCCCCCCAAAAAAAAGCTAGGGGGAGTCCAGACCCCCCTGGGACCCCCTCCTAGAATTCAAAATTCGATTTACCCCGGGTAACCACCCCCCCTAGCTTCCCCGACCGTGCTCACTTATGGTAGGGGTCCCCCCTTAAGGAAAAATCCGGCGTCGCCGGATTTCGGGGGGGGGGAGGGGCGGCCGCCCCCCCCCGATAGGCGGGGTATACTCATAGGTGTTTTTGGTAGGGTCCGCTAGGGGGTCCACCCCCGGGTAGAAGGCCAAAATTTTTTAGGGGAGGGGGTCCGAACCCCCCTGGCTTTTTAGGGGGTCGACCCCGGGTGCGAGATTTCAAATTTAGAGGGGTCAGGGGATCCAATTTTTTAACAAAATTTTTTTAACTCAATAATTTAAGTGTTTTTAGGTCTAATATTGAATTTTATGTATTAAAACAGCCTATTTAGGCCTAAAAAGTGTATTTAAACACTGTTTTTAACTAAAAACCCGTGTTTTTGACAGTAAATAAAAAATATAATTCCAAATTGGTCGGGAGAGGGAAAGAGGGGGGTCAGCCTCGCTAGAAGGGGGGGAGGTCAGGCCGGACCGTTCTCGAGCTTTGGGGGGAAGGGGGCCCCTGAATTTGAGCTAGGGGGGGTCCATAGGTGAGCACGGTCGGGGAAGCTAGGGGGGGGCCGGGTGGGAAATCGAATTTTGATTTCTCGGCGGGGAGGCCCAGGGGGTCCGCACCCCCCTAGCTTTTTAGGGGGGTCGACCCAGGGTGCGAAATTTTGAAATCTAGAGGGGGGTCAGGTGGGGTCCGGTGTCCAAAGCAAAACAGTTTTAAACCATAATAACTTTAATAATTGTTCTTTTTATAGGATAATTTTACTACATTTTATTGAATAAAAAGCCATATTTATGTATAAAAAGGATGTAAAAGCATGAATATGTGATGAAAATTCACGTTTTTGGAAGAAAATTTAGTATAAAAAGGTACCTAAAATTTCCCCAAGGGGGGAGGGAGGGGGGTCAGATTTCAAAATCTAGAGGGGGGTCAGAGGTAAAAAATTCGGAAATTTGGGGGGAGGGGGGGCCTCCTAGATTTTCGTCTAGGGGGGGGCCCCAAAATTTCGAGGCTAGGGGGGTGGGTGGACCCCCCCCCGCCCCCCCCCCCTTTCTCACCTATGGGGGGTCCAAAATTTTGGCTCTAGGGGGGTGGTGCACCCCTCTGTCCCCCCTCAAAAACACCTATGTTTATACTCCCCTCTAAAAGACTATGGGCGGTTTATACTCCCCCCTAAAAAATCCCCATTACTGCCGACATCCCCCCCGCAAAATTTGGGGGTACCCCGGACACCTCCTTCAAAATTTGGAGGGTCTCAGCCAGAACTAAAAACGCTAAAAATGAGGTTTTTGAGGTATACCCCAAATTTTTTTTGGGTAAGCCCCTTTCTCTCCTCAAATTTCGGGGGCCGTATATTATCCCCCCCCCCCGAATTCGAGAGGCTCCCAACTTATGATTAAACCCCCTTTTGGGTCAACAAAGCCTTTAAATTTAATTTGGCCCTTTAATAAGACGTTTCAAATTAGAACCCCTCACCTTCCGAATTTTTGTTTAAGGTTGTTGAATATTATCTCTCTTTCGGAAATCTTGGCTACGCTCATGGCTATGGTAATAATAATCAAAATAAAACTTCCAAACCTTTGTACAATAGATCAGTAAGTCTTGAAGTTTTGCCACCTCGGGGGTTTTGCCACAGACACCAATTTGAGTGCATCCACGCCTATTTTTTGTTTGCTCACATTGAAAGCAGAACATCTGAGCTAAATAAAAAAGAATAAATTAAAAAAGAAAACACAAAATAAGTTAGATATAAAACAAAAACAGATGGTAAAATGCAAAGACAGTTATAAACATGCAGATTTTATGTTATTATCTACTAATATTCAAGTACTTACGGGTATTTTTAAACCTCTACAACATATACCTGCCAAAGGTTTAGTTTTTAATAATTTTTAATTTCTTCTTTTCCCTTTAATGTTACTTATGTGCTGCTGTCAGAGAGAGTTTGATCGGCCTGATTTAAACGACCAACAGTTCTGGCGGCACTTGCCAAATAGCTAAAGAACCCCAAACTGCTGCTTCTAAAAGACTACCGCTTCTTCTAGACCCCACTTTTACCCTATGTAAAACTTTTTCAAAAATCCCCACCCCTCAATCAAATGAAATCCTGAGAGAACAGCCATGTAACACTTGAAAAACCTGAAAGGAACGGTCAAATACTACATACCAAACTTATTTTGAATAAGTTTTGTTTTTGAAGTGTTCAAATTGCTAAATGATTGACATTATGGGAGTTTTACTAAACCAGAAAGTTTTTTTAAAGTAGTTTCTATTTTATAATAGGGCCAGTAAAAACTTATTTACAACACATCACAAACAATGAAAAGAACACTTACGATCTGGATTAACAGCTGGTTTAACAATATTTCTTTTTATTTGTGTGTTAATTAAAACACCCTGAAGTAGCTGATGGTTTTTCCATTGCGTTTTGTTTGTAAAGCTCAAGCAAAAACTACTTTTGGACGATTTCTGGCGACTTGAAAACGGTGCAGCACAATTGCAATAATTAAAAACGTTGGATGTTTGTCCAAGTAGCAACTTGTTTGAAGAGAAAACCAGACGTCGATACATAGTTAGTGATTGAAGGACAGTTGTTGGCAAGTTGGGCGAGTCTAATGACCAAATTTCACAACAGTAAAGTGGCAGTTTCTTAAAAGCGGGTTTTTGGAGAGATTAAACCGTCAAAAATAGTAGCTCGTGACGGTAGAGACTGGATCTAGATTGCCAAAGCTAAACAAACACGCATAAATTGTTATAGAAACTTTTTGTTTTGTTGGTAAAAACTATCCAGACCTGTGCACTGCCCCCGGGGTTTTATAGGGGGGCGGCGGAGGGAGGTAATTCTAAAATGGGGGGAGCACGGGTGGCAACTTTTTTGGAACGGTGGGGGCAATAAAACGAGGGGAAGCAGGGGACAAAAAAACAAAGAGGAATCAAGGAAAAAAAGAAAAATAAAAAAGAAAAAAACGGGAAAAAAGGGACAATAAGCGAATTTAAGGTAAAAAATAGTTCTAGAATAATTTAAAATGCATTGAAAGAGGCTAAAAACTGCAAAAATTTTGCGATAATGCAGACCTGTGCACTGCCCCCCCAGGGTTAAAACGGGGGGATGCAATTCCAAAATGGGTCACGGGGGGCAACTTTTTTGAAACGGGGGGAAACAAAACGGGGGGGCAAGCAGGGGGGAAAGAAAAAAAAAGAGAAAAAAACAGAAAAAAAAGAAGGAAAAACGAAAAAAAAGGGACAAAAAAAGCGAAAATAAAGTAAAAATAGGTCTAAAATGGCTTGAAATGCATTGAAATAGGCTAAAAACTGCAAAAAATTCGCGATGATGGCGTCAACATAGGTCAAAAATGGCGTCATAATTTTAGGGTACTTTTTTATTTTTTGGCGGGAGGGGGGGGCAAATCCTTCTATAAAACGGGGGGGGCATTTCCAGACCGTGCACAGGTCTGGATGATGGCGTCATAATCAGGGGCGTAGCTAGGGGTAGGGAGGGCCATTTTCTCAAGATGACATATTTAAAGACATGATTTTTAAAGTCAAAGTGTGTAAGACGAGATGTTAAAAGACTTATTGGCAAAAATTTTAGGAAAAAAGTTTAGTTAGATTTTACTACAGTGACAAATTTGCAGTTGCATGTGCGCAATTGTGCGACTTTCCAAGTACAAATTTGCTGAGAAAAATTAATGTTTCTAGTTTTGTCCTTTGGCGTATCTGTGTGTGTGTGTTAGTCATATTTATATATAATTATTAGTTTTGAATTCAGTGCTTGTGCATTTTAAACTTGCGCAAACTTAAATTAATTAATGCAAACGCGAAGCGAAAAATAAAGTTAAATCGCAAAAGCTTTGATTTGTTTTCTAACATGTTTAATTTTAAAAAATAACTTAAAAAATAAAATAACTGTAAATAAATTTAATTGATGCAATTATAAAATTTTTTAACAAGTCTTAAAGTAAATGTGAAGCATAAACGTGAAGGTCTTACCTGAGCCAAAACATAACAAAACTAATAAAAAAGTTTTAGAGTGGTTTTTTTTATTTAATTTCGACTCAATTATAGCTGTTTTAGTATGGAAATATCTAGCATTACAAAATTTTGGGCCCGCGGTCCCGCTGCAAAATCAGAATTTGCTATGAAACCAATGATTCTTTTCTTACCAAAGTTTTTCAGAAACCGGGGATAAAACAACAATATTAAAACAATTTCGAATACTTTTGGCAACTTCTGACCATTATTTAGAGCTATTTTAAGCATTAATAAGGTTTTTGATATGTAAATTTATTTCCGTTAACCAGAAAAAAAACACATTTCATTATGCTTTAATTTAATTCAAAAATCACGTCAAAATTTTTCAAATAGATGTTTTATTACTTGTACTATTCTAATTTCAAAAATAATACAACAAAATGCATTTGATTTGAGAGGAACTTTGTTTTGTGGTGAGACCGCTGACCCAACTTTTGTAATGCTAGGTAAGTCCATTATTACAGCAATTTATATTTGTTATTTAAGCAATCTACCTATCTAACAAAAATTTTCTAATGAATATATGTTTTGAGAGTGTCTTAAACTTAAAAGGAGTATTCAGCTCCAAACAGTTTTTGTAAACAAAAAATCTTTCAAGCTATATAAATGCAATTTGATGTGAATTTTGAGGCATACATGGGCACGGGGGGGTTGGGGGGGGGTTAACCCCCCAAATTCTGAGAAGGGGGGTTTACCCCCCCCACTCAGAAGTGGGGGGGAGAGAAAAGGTTAACCCCACAGGTGATCAGGGGGGGGTTGGGGGCGGGTTATACCCCCAAAATTTCAAATTTTGCTGACACCCCCCCTAAATTTGGTATACCTGGGGACACCACCCACCCAAATTCGCCTCCTGGAGAAACATTTTTAAGTGTTATAAAAGGACTAAAAAAATTTTCCGCGCTTTGCGCGGAGTGTTTATTACCTTGTTTATGTCATATACTTCATTTTTTTCCTATTATTTAATAAAAATAAGTCTATAAAACAAAAAAAATGTTTAACACACAGTTTGATACCTTAAAATTTCCAATTTCCAAAACATTACAACTGAAAAATGAGTACATTTTTACGCTTTTTTACGCGTTTTATGCCCATTTTAAGGCAGCGCGGAAATATTAGGTACACCCTCCTTTAAAATTTGGGTCTTGCCAGACACCCCCCTAAAATTTGACCCCCCCTCCTTATACCCCCCAAATCCAAGAGGCTGCCCACCTATGGTTAACCCCCCCAATTTTGGAAAAAAGAAGAAAAAAATGTCTTTAAAATGACTTCTAACTGCCTCCAAACTTAAGTTTTGAGGTCAAAATAAATGTTTTAAGCAATAAAAAGCTAAAAAATGCAAAAAAAGGGCTTTTTGACCTAAAATTAGCGTTTTTTACCTATTTTTCCTTCAAAATCGAAAAACTATATGGGTAAAATGCACTCCAGAAAAAAAAACGATATGGGTATTGCAGGGGCGTAGCCAGGATTTCGGAAAGGGGGGGGTTGTACTCCATACAAATTTTTCGAAAGGGGGGGTTGTAGGGGTTGTACTCCAAATTTTCAAAATACCGTAAAAAATACATTAAAAAAGGGTAAAATTTTTTGCGCTTCGCGCTAGGTGATTCTTTTTGTTGTTATTTGCATTGTTTTTTTAAGTTAAACTTGAAAAATTTCCGGTTTAAAAAGGTATAACATTAAAAATCGTGCGACAGCACGAAAAAATTTTCTAAAATTGTCTTTGAAATTCGTTAAAAACATCACTTAAATGTTGTAAAAAGGTATATAAATGTCGAGCGCTGAGCGGAGCGAAGCGCGAGGAAATTTTTTAAAATTGTTTTCTTCGGACCCCCAAATTTTTACCTCCGCCAACCCAAAAGGGGGGGGTTGCCACCCCTACAACCCCCCCCCCTGGCTACGCCCTTGGGGTATTGTGCGTTTCTCGGATTTTAACCCCGCCCTATTTTGGGGTTCACCCCCCCACTCCAGACCAACTTGCCCATGTATGTTTTGAGGCATACATGGGCACGGGGGAGGGTTGGGGGGGTTAACCCCCCCAAATTCTGAGAAGGGGAATTTAACCCCCCCTCCACTCAGAAGTGGGGGGGGAGAAAAAGTTAACCCCCCCCCAATTTTGGAAAAGTGAAGAAAAAAAATGTCTTTAAAATGATTTCTAACTGCCCCCAAACTTAAGTTTTGAAGTCAAAATGAATATTTCAAGCAATAAAAAGCTCAAAAATGCAATAAAAAAGGGCTTTTTGTCCTAAAATTAGCGTTTTTCACCTATTTTTCCTTCAAAATCGAAAAACGATATGGGTAAAATGCACTCCAGAAAAAAAACGATATGGGTATTTTGCGTTTCTCGGATTTTAACCCCCCCCCCCTTAATTTGGGGTTTAACCCCCCCCACTCCGGACCAACTTGCCCATGTATGTTTTGAGGTACTCACTTTTGGAATAAAAAAATATTGATTCATAGAGATTATGGATGGACTGCTAAGTTAGTAACTTCAAAGTTTTAAATAAGGTTTCTAATAGCAGTTTTTGGCTCTATTTTCAAAAAATTTCTCTGGGGGGCTGAAGCCCCCACAGACCCCCCATGGTTAGGGGGGCTCTGCCGCCTCCCAAACCCATCCGTTTAGCACTTTTTTGAATGATGACAATTGTGCCCCATCTTTACTTGCTCAGGCTCTCCCAATCAACCATTCCTGGCTACGCCCCTGGTCATAATAGGTCAAAAATGGCGCCATAATTTTAGAGTACTTTTAATTTTCTGCTGGCGCTTAAAATTTTGAGTCTGGGTGGAAACCAGCCTGGCGTCTAGATTTTTTTCTGGTGGAAACGTATTTTTTCGCAATTTTTAAGTCAATTAGACAAAAATACACAAAATTTTTAAGGTTTCAAAAAATGAATTTTAAAAAATTTTCTTAGGCTTTGCAAGAAATTTTTTGCGTTTATACATTTTTTCTATGATATATAAATAATATTTGGGTAATCAGACCTGTTCACGGTCTGAAAATTCCTGCTTTATTGGAGGATTTACCCCCCCCCCCCCGCGGAAAAATGAAAAAGTACCCAAAAATTATGACGCCATTTTTACCTATTATAACGCTATCATCGCGAAATTTTTTGCAGTTTTTAGCCTATTTCAATGCATATTAAGCCATTTTAAACCTATTTTTACCTTGTTTTTGTCCTTTTTTTTCTTTTTTCTCCTTTTTTTCTTTTTTTTTCTCCTCTGCTAGCCCCCCCCCCCTTTCCGTTTCAAAAAAATTGCCCCCATGCCCCCCCCACTAAAACTCCGGGGGGTAATACTGCTAATTATATTTTCAATTTAAAAAAGCCATTTGAAAATTCTTTAAAAAATCTAAATAATAAAATTTAGTTTTGATTAAAACCTGAAAATAACCTCTAATAAAATCCTATTTGTTTGCAGAGGATATCTAAAGTTAAAAATTTTACAAAGAATTTAATTTATCTTTAACACAAACTCCTTGAAAAGCACAATTTTTTACTGAAATAACTACTAATTAATTTGATATTAATATAAAATTAATATGTAATTTTTAATTTTAATACTTTATAAAATATCCAGCCCGAAATTAAAATTAGGAGAAAATACCATATTAAAATAAAATCAAAATATAAGTACCTACCTGGTAACTTAAACCAGAAAAAAATGTACAATGAATTTTCTAAAAACCTACAAATTTACACCATACAAAGCCAAAATTAATTCAAAAAATACCTTTATATATTTAAAACAAAGCCAGCCAACCCTAAATTAGTTATTTATTGATTCTTCAGGTCCATAGATGAACAGGGGGATGTAGGGTTTGCTCCGGCTTATTTGACAGCTAAATTGCCAGGGTCGGGGTAGAGAAAATTGCGTTTATAGGGCTGGGACCGGGGACCTGGTCGATGCCTAACCATGGATTTGAGTTTTATATGACATAAATAATTTTTAAGATTTGTGGTACCAATAAAAGGAGGAAAAACTTGAATTCTAAAATTATTAAAATTTCAAATTTTTAAAATGTTCACCTGGAGGACTAAACTTGAAAACTACCCCACCTATTAATCCAATAAGATTCGTAGTTTTTTTGTTTAAATGATTGTTTCTTTGGAGCATGGCAGCTCAAAAGTGCAGGTACATAAATAACAAACGGCAATTTTGTTAAAAAAACAATAAAAACTCTGGATTATTATTTCAAAAAATTATTTTTGTTAAAACCACAACATGTTTTATTAGCATTCAAGCACAACTTTAATTTCACAATTTTTTAGTACTCTTTTGTGTCCTACTCAGTACTGTTTTGTGCATACTTTTTTGCAAAACTGGGGACTGTTTTGCAATACTGTTTCATGCTTATGATAGGGAGCTTTAAAACTAACTATGGTTTGTCAATTAATTGTTTATTAACCCATTATAGCCATAGGTGTTTTTGGTCGGGTCCGCTAGGGGGGGGGTCCCCCCCCGGCTGGAGGGCCTCAATTTTTTAGGGGGGAGCGCCAGGGGGGTCCGGACCCCCCTGGCTTTTTAGGGGGGTTCGACCCCCGGTGCGAGATTTCAAATTTAGGTCAGGGTCATTATTTAGCAAAATTTTTTTAACTCAATAATTTAAGTGTTTTTAGGTTTAATATTGAATTTTATGTGTTAAAACAGCCTATTTAGGCCTAAAAGTGTATTTAAACACTGTTTTTAACTAAAATCCTGTGTTTTTGACAGTAAATAAAAAATATACTTCCAGAATTGGTTGGGAAGGGGGGAGGGGGGTCAGCCTCGCTAGGGGGGGGGGGTCAGGCCCGACCGCTCTCGAGCTTTGGGGGGGGGGAGGGGGGGCCCCCCTGAATTATTTCTAGGGGGGGTCCAAAATTTTGGCTCTAGGGGGGTTGCACCCCTCTGTCCCCCCCCAAAAACACCTATGATTATAGCCTGTCTTAATATTGCATGCAGAAAAAACATAAGCAAGAATAATATTGTAATTTGGTTGATTTGCAGGTAATGACCAACAAGTTGATAATTTCAACGTGTTTCAGTGTGTCAAAGTCAAGGCACATTTTAGCATCCTAAAGGAAAAACTTATTATTTAACTTTAATTTCAAAGGGCTCATGATTATTTAAAAAAATTTATATGCCAAAATTTTAGCAATTTTTCTTTGCAAGTTTTAAAAGTTTTATTGAAAGAATTTCTCTTTATATGCTGAAAAAATGTTTTCATATTAAAGTTAGTTCTCGGCATCCTTCAAGGCCGGAATTCACGGAGAGATACATAATCCTTGTGCTAGCTCAGTGTTAGTTTATCCGGACAAATTACAGTAGGTTTCGGTATACCTGGGGCTCCATTTGTAAAGCAACATGCCGAAAAAAACAAAGGATGATCAAATTGCCAGACTAAAAGCTGAGAATATGGACCTCCAGCGAAAGTTGATGGATTTGGAGAAAAGGTTCGCCAGGATGGAGGAGGAACAAGCTCCTGGTGTCAATACTGAGTCAAGTCCGTAGCCGGGGGGGGATTGGGGGGATTAATCCCCCCCCAAATTCTGGGAAGGCAAAAAATTTCGTAAGGGTCCCGCCTTTGGTTTTTTTAAAAATTTAGAAAAAAAATTTTTTTTTCCAAATCACTCTGTAATGTATTAAAGCTATCTAAAATGCATTATTTAAAGTGATTTAGGTTCATAAAAGCTCTTACTTATAAAAAAGGAATTATTTATAATTCAAAACATTAGTGCAGTGAGTTTAAAAATATTGTATTTTTGTTTTGTGTGAAAATATTTGCATAAAAACGGCAGTATCAAAGAGCGGGAAGTCACGATTCAACCACTTTTTTGGTATAAAAAAGCGGTTTTCTTAGGATTTTTTATTGTAAATGCTTTGGTTACTCACTTTAAAACCGTCTTCTTCAATTATTACTGTTAAAATGACAGAGCCACAAAGGCACTTAATGGACATATCCAATTTCGCTGGCAGGAACCTCAATGAAAATGAAAAAAAAACTTACTTAACAACTGTTGAAACCCCACCGACAATTTGGACAATTTTGGATATTAATAACTGAAGCATTTACTATAAAAACTTAAATTAAATAAAGATTTTTTTATTTTTAGAAAACGTTTGTTTTTTTTATTAAAATAGTAATAAAATACCTAAAACTATTTTATTTTGTTGTATTTATTTAAAAAAACAACTGAAAATAAATAAAGATTCAGTACTTAAATTTAGGTTTCCTGATGCCTTTTAAAAGCTTAAAATTAAAAAATTTTCCACCCCGGGGGCATTCTGCCCCCCAAACGCCCCTGACAAGGGGCTCTGCCCTTGACCCCGCTTGGGAGCTCCCGCCCCCCAGACCCCCCGTGTGGGCCCCTATAAACCATTTTCCAAAAAATCCCCCCCTCAATTCAAATCCTGGCTACGGCCCTGTGAGTTGTGGCATCCATCTGTGAAAAGGTGCTGAATCGTCTACTGCCGATGATTGACAGTTATTTTAAGCGCATGGAGGTGCAAAGAGAACATGAGATGATGCTGGTCGTGTCTGGCCTACCGGAGAGCGATCCCTATGGAGGGGAAAAAGAGAATGTGACTGAGTCATTAAAGACTTGATAGTGGCGATTCAGGAGAGGTCACTCCAGTTGAGATCTTTCGTATTGGAAGAGCTGGTGACCGGCCAAGGCTCCTAAAAATTAGACTATTAAATAAATATATTAGAAATAGAGCTGTACATTCAGGAGGACGACTAAGGGGGGTTACTAAATTAGATAAAGTTTATGTAAGGCCATCACTGAATGAGGATCAGCAAGTCTGTCAAAAGGAGTTGCTTGGCAAACTTCGGGAGCTTAGAGAACAGAACAAAAAGGTTTCACTTTGGTATTCTGCTGATGGTGACCCTTTTTTGTTCAACATCACTCTCAAGGCTTCCCTAAATGTTTCAAAATAGGATATTGTGCGACTTAATTATCATTGTTGTAGTAAACTAAAACTTATACCTAGTATAAAAATTTTGTGTATGAATGCAAGAAGCCTTGCTAACTCCTAAGATGAGCTAGATGTTCTGATTTCAGGAGACGATTGTGCCTATGGTGATATTGATATCTGCTTTATTTGTGAAACATGACTCACTGAAACAACCACTGACCAAATGATTTTAAAAAACAGAAAATTTAATGTTTATCAAAGGGATCAACAGCAGCGGTGGGGAGGTGGAGTAGTTCTTCTATTGATTAAAAATATTTTTAGAGTAGTTGAAGTTGAAATGGCGGAAATACAATGCAATAGAACTAGTAGCGGTTGACATTTTTCTACAAAAATCATCTAAACTGAGATTCATTGGTATTTATAGAGAACCTAGTACTAGCAAAGAAAAAGATAATCTAATATTTGAGCTAATCAAGTACTAGCAAAGAAAAAGATAATCTAATATTTGAGCTAATCAGGAACTTAACAGAAAACTTTGTAGAAACCATTGTTTTTACTGGAGATTTCAATCTGCCAGGGGTAGATTGGTCTTCAAATAAAATAATTTCAAACACGCAAAATGAAAATAATTGGTTTGAGTTTATTATTGAGCTAGGTATGTATCAGCTTGTTTCACAACCAACTCGTGGGAATAATTATCTGGATCTTTTGTTTACAAACGATAGAGAAATTTTCAATAATGTCACTGTTGCGCCCAGTTTTTCACAATCAGACCATGACACTATTTTATATGAAATTAATCTTAAATTATTTGACAGTCCTAAAAATAAGATTCAAAACTACATACCTGATTTTTTAAAAGCAGATTATGATAATTCATATTGGCGGCAATTAAGTCGCAGATTTGATGTTGTTGATGAAAAAAATAGAAAAAGAGAAAAAAAAGAAAAAAAACACAATGAGATGATGACAACAGTAGAATTAAACTATGCATAAACTATGCTTAGTATATTATTAATTCTGTTATCTGATCATTAAGAATAAGAATAAAAAAATTTCATTAAACGATAAAAAAAGATATAAAAAACAAAATTAAGAGGAATTATGTGTATAAAAAACTGATAAATTTTTAAATCCTCTATTAAGTAATTGCAAATTAGTGTAAAAAGTGGCAGAACAAAATATTGGGTATTCATCAAGTATAACCCATTTAAGTGGTCACCGGAAAGATGCATTGTTAAAACTGTTATTTTTTAAGTAAATTATTGTGATAAAACTCACAAATAACATTTATCGTGGACTTTAGACCTTAATTTCCCAAGCAACCTAAGCAAAACCTTAAAATCAAGCTAAATTTAATGTTTTGTTTGATTTTCAGGTTTTGCTTAGGTTGCTTAGGAAAACTAAGGTCTTAATTCCAGGATTCAGGCTGTTTATGAGTTTTTTCATGATAATTTTTATAAATTTATCACTTTGTCTAAGATTTATTAAAAAAATAATTTTAATTTAATCAAGTCCGTAGCCAGGGGGGGGGATTGGGGGGATTAATCCCCCCCTAAAATTCTGGGAAGGCAAAAAATTTTGTAAGGGTCCCTCCCCCCTTTGGTTTTTTTAAAAATTTAGAAAAAAAATTTTTTTTTCCAAATCACTCTGTAATGTATTAAAGCTATCTAAAATGCATTATTTAAAGTGATTTAGGTTCATAAAAGCTCTTTTTTTATAAAAAAGGAATTATTTATAATTCAAAACATTAGTGCAGTGAGTTTAAAAATATTGTATTTTTGTTTTGTGTGAAAATATTTGCATAAAAGCGGCAGTATCAAAGAGCGGGAAGTCACGATTCAACCACTTTTTTGGTATAAAAAAGCGGTTTTCTTAGGATTTTTTATTGTAAATGCTTTGGTTACTCACTTTAAAACCGTCTTCATGACCCAGGAAAGGTTTACCGCCCTTGCCTGCCTGTCTGTTCACCGTGATGTTCCGGTCCCAGTGGAAGAAATCGTAAAGGAATTCGCAACAAGCACAAAAAGAAGAGCAAATTTTGGATATTAATAACTAAAGCATTTACTATAAAAACTTAAATTAAATAAAGATTTTTTATTTTTAGAAAACGTTTGTTCTTTTTTATTAAAATAGTAATAAAACACCTAAAACCATTTTATTTTGTTGTATTTATTTAAAAAAACAACTGAAAATAAATAAAGATTCAGTACTTAAATTTAGGTTTCCTGATGCCTTTTAAAAGCTTAAAATTAAAAAATTTTCCACCCCGGGGGGCATTCTGCCCCCCCGGACCCCCCTGACAAGGGGCTCTGCCCCTTGACCCCGCTGGGGGGCTCCCGCCCATACATGGGCACGGGGGGGGGGGGGGGGTTGGTTGGGGGGGGGTTAACCCCCCCCCCCAAATTCTGAGAAGTGGGGTTTAACCCCCCCACTCAGAAGTGGGGGGGGGGGGGTGAAAAAGTTAACCCCCCCCAATTTTGGAAAAATGAAGAAAAAAAATGTCTTTAAAATGACTTCTAACTGCCTCCAAACTTAAGTTTTGAGGTCAAAATGAATGTTTTAAGCAATAAAAAGCTCAAAAATGCAATAAAAAGGGCTTTTTGACTTAAAATTAGTGTTTTTAACCCATTTTTTTTTCAAAATCGAAAAACGATATGGGTAAAATGCACTCCAGAAAAAAAACGATATGGGTATTTTGCATTTCTCGGATTTTAACCCCCCCCCCCTAATTTGGGGTTTAACCCCCCACTCCAGACCAACTTGCCCATGTATGCTCCCGCCCCCCAGACCCCCCATTTCTGGGGGACTTCCGCCCCCCCAGACCCCCCTTGTGGGCCCCTATAAACCACCTTTCAAAAAATCCCCCCCTCAATTCAAATCCTGGCTACGGCCCTGTTAATGAATTGTTTTTGAAAAACAACCAGGGTTGCCAGGTTTCCAAAGAGCGATTCCCTCAAAATCGGAAAAAAAATCCCCTGAATTCCCCCAAAAACTTATTCAAAAACCAGAAACATGTTTGAAATATAAAAAATTCCCCCAAGTCCAAGTCTAAAAAAATCCCGTTTAATAGTAAAAAAATCGACGTAACCGGGACGGAGATCACAACGGTTAAGTCAACTTAATTGTTTGATTGAAAAACGTACAAAAATACTAAACGTATACTAGTCATCTTATACTAATCGACCAATCAGCTGCGCGCTACCTATGCTTATGCAAACTAAACGACACTGTAACCATATTAGTTCTTACGCGATTTTACCAATTAATTAATCGTCGAACGTTTGCACATCATATAACTTGGATTAAACATATATGGAAAGAAACCTTGGATATAGTTTGGGAATTACAGAATTTAATTGAAAGTTTAAACATTTGACATTTTGGCATATTGAATAGAATTAAGCCTTTTCTGATAATAGGCACGCTTTACACAGAAAAAATCGTACCTCCCCGACGGTCGCACAAAAAAAACCAGCCAAATTTAGTAGTACGCATCATTTCCTGCGTTTTAAACATGATTTTTTGAATTAAATAACGAGAAAGGGATAAAGAAAGGATACCAGCAAGATTAGGGCTTTTTATTTATTGATTTTTAACTTAAGAACAGAAAAATTCCATATAACAATATAAATGGACCTCAATATCTACTTCTCCATGTTTTTTAATGTAATCTTCTGTAAAACTAGTTGGTTTCTGAGTGTAAATAGTTTAAATTTGTATGTCAATTTATGATCATTGTGAAATGCACGCTGTAATTGTTGAAAAAACATAGCTTTATAGCGAAGCAAAAAGTTTACACAACAAAATCAATTTTCATGAAAAAAGCTTTGGTTATATTTGGACGTTTATTTTATATTTCAACATTATTTTTGAGTCCAAATATTTAGGTATTATTTTTTACGGAGAAAGCCGAAGCAAACTGCACTGCACCCACACATTGTGCGAATCAAATAAAATTAGTTTTTCGTCCAGTCTTCTAGTGGTCCTTTTGTTTTCATATCCGGAATGTGGCTAACAGGAGAAAACTCCGCAGCTGACTCCGCAGCGGAGTTTAAGCCGGTTCCGAGCAATCTCCCAACAAAAAGGGTGAATCTCCCAACTGTGGAATCTCCCAACAGTTTGTGGAAAGTCCCAACAGAATACAAAAATACGTTTGCAACAAACACCATTTTATTTTTTAGTCAATTAACACTATAATTAATAAAAATATAAAAAATATAGCATTCTTTTTGAATAAATTCTTTATTCAAAAAACTGAGTACCTAAGCCTAAGCAAAACCTAAAAATCAAGCAAAATTGTATTATGGTAAATTTGTATTTAATGATGCCTTTTAAACTGAAGAGTAAAAACTTTATTTTTTTTTCCTAAGCCTAAGCCTATTTTT
>JASAMX010019132.1:0-28790 GCA_030248175.1 Microlaimidae sp. YZB2_3 | reverse complement strand
TATAAATATTTGTGTTAAGTGGTCTTGTCAAATTAAACGTGCGTTCAAAAGTAAACGATTACTGTCGTCATATCAATTAATTTTGATATTAAAATAAAATTAAAGTAAAATTCTTTGTATAAGTCACCATTTTCTGTCATTTAAAGGTTTGACAAATTTATAAAAATTTAGTGGAATCCAGACATATGCTGTTTTTCTACTAAACTGCTAGATGATCTAAAAATATACAAAGCATACCAGGTCACAACGAAAGATCAAAAAACCAAAGGTGGATAATACGATCATCCGGGACGCTAAACGCCGTTCCATACCCGCATCCGAGGTAACCTTCTCTCCCTTCTCCGAGGTATTCTGTGATTGGTTTGCTGAGAAAAAAAGCTATGTTTAATTTTGCGTTCGCTGGTTTTTAAATTTTACCATTTGATTCAGTATCGTATCGGACTGTTCATTGTTTTTATTAAAACTATAATATTATATTTTGTATGTTTATTGTGTTTATTTGTTATCAGTGTTATTTTATTGTGTCTATTTGTTATTTATTTGTTTACGCAAGTGTGAATTCCAAAATTGTATCAAAACAAATATATTCATGAAAGCAAATAAAACTTCATAAAACTTGTAAACAGAAATCGTCTTTTGCAATTATTCATGAAAAGAACATTTGTGGCAACACAAGACACTTCAAAAGCAGAAACACAAAAAAACTTATAAACAACTTGCAACAATTAACACTTACCGATTGACTCCCAGTTTACAGTACTTGGTTCTTCTATTAGTTGTAAAATTTGGCGTTTTGTTAAAGCTTATGTTGAAGTGTGGAATCTGATTTTGGGTTTTTGCTTTAACTTAGCTTAGGCAGGATGACCCCAATGGTTTAGGAAATCTGGTTCAGCTAAGGTGGGATTTGGGGTTTTAAAGCATGAAAGAAGGCTTTGGTAAGGGCTTTGGCCCACAGGGAATCTTTATTCTGAAACTTAAACTGGAATTCTTAACTTTATATCTTAGAGTAAAGACATGAAAAGCGAAAAACGTCATAGTCCAGTGTAAACTGCTCGGAATATACATTTATAAGTTTTTTTGTGTTTCTGCTTTTGAAGTGTCTTGTGTTGCCACAAATGTTTTTTTCATGAATAATTGCAAAACACTATTTCTGTTTACAAGTTTTATGAAGTTTTATTTGCTTTCATGAATATATTTGTTTTGATACAATTTTGGAATTCACACTTGCGTAAACCTGAAACCAAACAACACTTTTACCCTGTTTAATAAATACAACAAGAAATTTTAAATGCAATGCAGTCGTTTATCAAAAAATGCAATAGAGGTTAAATTTGCAAAATATTGCGGTCAGCTCCTTACCTACCCACAGTATAAGTTTTCGATTTGTACTTTTATTGTATGCAAAGTTATGGCCAATCTAAAAAAAACTGAATTTCATCTGAATTTACACGTCTGAGTATTGAGAAACTGGCTCCTGTCAGGTTTAATCTATTAAACAACATCCAAGAACTACCCCCTTAGTGCCCCATACACTTCCCGCTGTAAAACGTAATGAATTTATGTTTTTAATGGTTCGCAACAAAAATAAGGTTAATGAATATAATAAGGAAAAACAACTTAATCGGTACTTTTCTTATAAAATTGTAAAATATCAATGATTTTTTTATTGTTTTAAGGTAAAGGCCTTAAACGTAATTCTTAAACCTACAGCAAAGCCAATATCTTGAACAAACACATTATGATAACATTTAAAATAAAAATGACAGTCCAAATTTGAGCTGGTAAAGTGTTTTGTAGTTGTGGGCGAAGTGGTGCAACAGTATGAATGCATTTTTCTATTTTCATTGCACTCCAGGTGTTATGGAAAAGTGATTTTATTCACTGCATTCATTAAGAAGCAACTCTTGTTGCTGTTATAATACTAATATGCGAAAAAATAACCTAAATTCGTGAAAAAACTTCACTCCTGGGGCCATATGTGGGACCGTTTAGTGCATTTTAGTAATTCGTCATTTTGCGGAGAATGGTCATTTTTTGGTAATTTTGCGGCCATTTAGCTCAATCCCATGTGGTTTGTTTGTGAGAAACGGGATAAATTCTGAAAGATAAAAATTGGGCTATTATTTTTTTGCTAATTTAAACGAGATAAATTAATTTTAAAGGTCGCTTAACCCTTCGTGAATATGAACATTTTTACGTTAAAAATGTAGGCTTCACGCGGGGACTATGTGCAATTTCACGGTTTAATGTTTGGAAAATCGGTTTATTTTCAATAGTTAGCACATATATGTGGTAAGAGGCCGGCGATCCGTTTTTTTTTAAATTTTTTTTCATTAGGTATATTTTGAACAACATATGTGGTGCAAAATGACGCATAATTACCCTAAAATTTCAAAAAATTGTGGTTCAATTCAAATAAAGTATTGGAAATCGTAAAGAAACTCAAACGAAAGCCCGTAACGAGATCTACAACTTTATGCCTCGAATGTGTCTGTAGCTTTACGTGAGCGCGAGTTCTGATCATTTATTTTACAAATTTATCAATTTTTTGAAAAAGGGTAGGGTAACTGACTTAATTTCGCCCACGCCTTAATTTCGGCCACCAATTTAGGGTGTTAGAAAATTGGCTTATTTTTAAAACACAAAAGAACTAGCACAAAAGTAACTGGATTAATGTTGAATAAAGTGTTTTTGCAAAAAAGTTTTATTTTTTTTATTATCAATATTCAATCATGGTTATTATCTTTTATGTTCATGCAAGAAAATTCACGAAATACACATGAGCTTTCGTTGGATTTGAAAGCTTTGACAAATTATCCTAATTATCTGTACGGATACGTAAATAGATGATTTGATGTGGTTTACGTGATGAGAAGATTTGAAAATTTGTAATTTTAGACTTTTTTTTATAATCAGATCTCAGGGGTAAAGGGTTTTTTAGAGCTGTAAGTAGAAAAATATAGGGAACTTAGAACAAAAACAAATTGAAACAAACTTACAGCCTAAAATAAAAAAAAACGACTCAGGCAGAATTTGCATAAGATTACAAGAATGTTTGGCTCAGTGTAAAAAAGGTACATTTTTATCATGAAAATTAAAACATTGTGAACGTGAAATTCCGAGATAATATTTTCCACATAATAATGTCGAATATTTCAAATTATTTAAAATATTCCATGTTATAACATGTAAATTAATTTAACATGTAAAATAGTTTATGTGGTACGTTTTAAGCTATTAGTTAAAAATTTGGTCAAAAACAAATGTTTAAATTTTTTTTTATTTTGTTGTTTTTTTTGAAAACAAATAACACGGAATCGTCAAAAAACAATTCAGCCCGCGCCAGAAATAATAAGAAAACCTGAGTAAATTTGTGGTTTTGTTGTCTATCTTAATCCATTCTTTCTTCTTTTTATAATAATTCTTATCATGCATGATGCTGGAGCCCGACGAAGTGATTTAGCCACGTAATAATGCACCTGATACATAAGAAGGAAACGTGGGTAATTTTGAAATTTTTGCTATTTTTCATTTCCATATTTTTTTAGTTATTATTTAAACGATGTTATTTTATCTTATTGATCTTTCTTATCCTATACTTCTGATATGTTTTACACTTTTTTTCGATACTGATCTCTCAAATACAAACCTGGGATCATTAGAACTTTTGTTGGATACATTTTTTTGTGATTTGAGGTGTCGCTTTCGATTATTGATCAAACTAATAATTTCGAAAAATACACAAAAAATCTTTTAGCCCTGTAATAAGGTTTAGACTCAGGCTAGACTCAGGCTAGACTCAGACTCAGGCTCATATTATTTTATTTGGTTAGGGTATATTGCAGTTTATTTTGGCATTTATATGATTTTTTATAAAAATAACCTTAAAAATTTTTTGGTTTCTCTAATAACTCCCCGCCTTCGTTTTCACTTCATTTGCTATTTTTATTAAGCTTATGCATGGCCACATAGCTAAACAAATAATGGTATTCTTTGAGAACACACCATTAAGTTTGAAGAAAGTAATTTTCTTAGAAAAGTTTAGTTTGAGTTTAGTTTAGATTTAGTTTTAAGGTTTCGCTTAGGTTGCTTTAAAAATTAGTTTACAGCGAATTCTTCCTGAGCATTGACACACCGAAAGTCGACAAACACAAGTTAAAAAATGTAAATTCAGAGATAAAAAAGTCAAAAATAATCGTGGACTTTTAGTTTGCAAGAACCAACTTTTAGGCGCTTTAAAATCATTTACTTTTAATATTGCTTTTAATGTTAAATGTAAAAAAAATTTTTAGATAATTTTTAAGCACAGATATAAATTGATATAATTTTAGGGGCAAATTTTATTATAATACATTAATTTCCGTATTTGTAATCATATACACGATTATAAGGAATTGATAATTTTAAACAAGTTAAATTTCGTTTTCTAAATCATATCACTTACGTAACCTAAAACAACCTTAACCTAATTTGGCACGATTTTTCTGAAAATGGGATAAATAAACATTTTAAAACACGAATAAACTATATCAAATCTAATAAATTTGTACATTTACGTAATTTTCCAAACAAAATAAAACTAAAAATAGAAATGCTTTGCCAATTATATTAAAATTAAATCGTGAGAATTAACGAAAGTTTAAAGGACAATAATCGCCTTGAGTTAAGAGGTTTGCGTGAGTTTGAATTATAATATTTATCTTATTTGATGCAAGTAACAAAAATAGAAACCGTACAAGTATAAAAAGAACAGAGTTCAAAAGAAATTCAGTTTACAAAATTTTATAAAACTATAAGAAAAAAGCCTCTTCTGAACTTCAACTAAAAAATTTTTTGTTGTCTAATAATGTCTATCCATCCAGAGTACGATATTCTTATTTGTCAGCAGTCAATTGTGCCACACCCGTACGTTTCAGAGTCCTATTGTGAAAAAGCCAGTTCTATTTTAAAAGCCAAAAAATGTTCTGGTGGTGATATTTGTTTAGAAGCAAAACTGTCTGGATATACTATTGAAACCGATTTTCTTCATAGACTTTAAAACCAAGGATTGTATGTTTCCGCTGATATGGTTTGAAAGAAATTAACTGATTCATAAATTATTTTCGTACGTCTTGAATAGCTCGCTATTAAGTTGCCAAAATTATATTGTCAATTGATGCAAAGTGCGATTTTTTATACTTTAATGCAAGATTTCGTGCAAGTGTTAAGTTTAAAAAAGAAAAATATGAATTTTTTTTAGGCCTTGTAGTTTTTCTGATTCTAAACGGAATTTTTGTTATTTTAAAATTCGTACTGTAATTTAAAAAAAACCATGCATTGGTTTTTGCTCAGTTAAATACAGGTTTTAAAGTGCTAAACTTTTTGTTAGCAAAGTATTTAATAGAAAATAGTAGAACCAATCTTACAGTGGATCGATATTACTTGCAATTAAAAAATCTATTAAAGTATTTTTTCAATAATTTAAAAAAATACAAAGGTTGGATTGTATTAGAATTAACCCGAACAGTCAGAAACGTAGAAAACTGAACCCGTAAGGTTTTAGGCTCATACCTGTTGCATGCATTGAAATTTTTATGCATACAAAAATTTTGATTTAAATATTTTTTTAAAGTTTTTCAGAATTTTTTGTGTTAGTTTAACTTTAAGGTATGACCGTGAGATTAAATCCATATAACAAATAGATTTTTTTGCTTTGTGTAATAAATCCTTTATAATATATTATATTGTTTTTGTGTAAAGTTTTGTTGTTATCAGAAATAAATGTTTATCCTCTTTTTTTTAAATAAATTACAATGCATCACAAATAACAGTACCGGCTCACAAATTAATTCTTGTTCTGCTTTTAATACTATGTAATATTTTAAACTGATTGTTAATAAACCTGCATTTTACGGCATTTTTTGATTTAGCCTTTAGGTTTTTCAAAAATTTATTTAATTTTAGAGGCCCCTTGTTTTGCCTTGTTCAAAAAAATTAAGGTCCCTTAGCTAAGGGGTCCTTGCTGGATATGGTACGTATTTTAAAGTTAAGGTACGTACCTTAGTGGTTTTTATTTTAGTTGTTTGCACGTATTATTGGTGCTTTTTTGTTTTAATGCAGTAAGTACCATTGCGAATTATGGTGGCCAACAATTTATAGAGACTTTAAATGCATGTTAGCTATTTTAATGCTAACATTTTATTTTGGTGTCATTAAACAAAATCATAAACCATTATTAACTCTTAAGAATCTCTATTAAAACTGCTGTAAACCAACAATTTTTTTATATAAAATTAGTAAAAAAGTCGGTCACTACAATACAAATACGGATAGGACAAAATAAGTTTAAATCGTACACATTTGTTTAAACCGGGTACATAATGACCTGATTTTGTCTAATTGGGAAATTAATATCAACTATCAATGTACGTCAACTACAAAAAACTGATATGCTAACTTTTCCCCAAATTTATACAAAAATTACATTGAAAGTTCTGACGAGTTGGAAATTTGAGTTTTATGATAAACAAGAAAATAATCGAACAAACATTTATCCATCTCATTTCTTACGACGTTTCGAGTATCACAGTACTCATTATCAAGTAAGCTAAAACAGAAAGACTATCAGAAGAATATATACATATTAAATAAAACACAGAATTACTTAAAAATATCACGAAAGTCTGTCACAAAATTAAATAAAACATGAACACGGAAGAATGGTTAAAACAAAAATAACGGAAGGGAAGCCATGTTGGCATTAATTTCTGGGCGATCTTTTGCAATTAACAAGGATTCCTTAATTAAGAGGTGTAAGTCAAAGGCGCTGTGACTAAGAATTCGGAAATCGGTAGAGTTTACATTAGAATGACATTGTAACATGTGTTCAAAAACCGCACTCCTTTCGCGTTGAACAATTATATTACCGGTAAAAGGGCTCACTCCCTTGTGCTCGCAAACTCTGGTATGAAGGTGGCGCCTTGTTTTTCCGTAATAGCAAAGATTGCACTTTGCACACGTATAAGAATATACCACACCAGGGGTTTTGGGTTTTTTTTTGTTTTTTTTTGGTTTTTTTTTTTTTTTTTTTTTTTTTTTTCTTTTTTCACCGCAAGTACAGAGGAAGTTTGTCCTTAAACGGAAACATATTGCCAATACGAAGATTAGTTTTGAACACAATTCTACAATCAGTGTTTGGTAAAAAACGGAATATAGAACGAATTCTTGCTTTTGTTTGCACTGAAACTGGACCCAAAAACGGTAAACAAATGGTAAGTTTTTGAATATTTTCATTTTTAGAGTTACTTGGTCTCGTTTTATTTCCAAAAATCTTGTTAAAAAATGTTTTAATTACACGATCAGTCATTGAAATAGGGTATCCGTTTTTCTTTAATATTTCTTTAAGTCGCAAAATTTCTTCATGGATAACTGACATATTTGAGCTTATTTTAAAACAGCGATAAATTAAAGTTGAAATAAGACCGTATTTATTTCCTTTTTTTTACATTTTTTTTTTTTTTTTTTTGTTTCTGGTAAAAAACTACTGTAATTTGTATAAAGTCCCGTAAATGTTGGCTTTTTATATACTGAAGTTTCAAAATCCTTAGATTTTTTTGTTACTAATACATCCAAAAATGGGAGCTTTTCTTCAATTTCAATTTCAAAAGTAAATTTCATTGACGGGTGTTGTTTATTAATGTATTGGTGAAATTTGTCTACATGCGATGGGTGTTCGAAAAGTAAGAAGGTGTCATCAACGTAGCGGCGGTACATTATTGGTTTAAAATCAGGCGGGCATGATTCTATCCATGTTTTCTCGTGGAAAGCGAGAAAAGCATTGGCTAATGAAGGGTTCAACGCGAAAGGAGTGCGGTTTTTGAACACATGTTACAATGTCATTCTAATGTAAACTCTACCGATTTCCGAATTCTTAGTCACAGCGCCTTTGACTTACACCTCTTAATTAAGGAATCTTTGTTAATTGCAAAAGATCGCCCAGAAATTAATGCCAACATAGCTTCCCTTCCGTTATTTTTGTTTTAACCATTCTTTCGTGTTCATGTTTTATTTAATTTTGTGACAGATTTTTGTGATATTTTTAAGTAATGCTGTGTTTTATTTAATATGTATATATTCTTCCGATAGTCTTTCTGTTTTAGCTTACTTGATAATGAGTACTGTGATACTCGAAACGTCGTAAGAAATGAGATGGATAAATGTTTGTTCGACTATTTTCTTGTTTATCATAAAAATTACATTAGTATGTGTAAAAGAACACATACACAATTTAATCGACAATTTTAATTCTTTGGATTTCTCTCCGCTGCAAGTCCGCAGAAGGTGTTTTGCGCCAGTGCTGCACTTTGTTGAACTTCACGTCTGGACAAACGTCTTGTATATGTTAATGTGGTGACGTTGGTGTGCTGATTGGGTTGGTCGTTTCTGGCCGTCCCTCCCGCCTGACGGCGGGAGCAAAGGGGGGGGTGTGGGGGGCTGGGGGGTGTGGGTGTTGCGTGGGGGGGTGTTCGCGGTTGGCTGCGTGGGTGCCCCTGGCTTCCGAGAGCGAATAGCGAAGAGAGAGAACATAGGCTCATTGGGCGGGAAGCTTGGTTAGTTGGTCCTAATTGGTTGTAATTTCCGCGTTTTGGCCCTTTGCAACCCAAGTAAAGTTAGCACTAGGTTGGTGGTAGTTGTAAAATAAGGGTTAAAGGTTGGTTTTTTCTGCACGGTTGTGTAAAAGTTTTTGTGCGCGTTTAAAATTAAAATGTAAACGTAAAAGCAATCTCCACCAGGTGGTTAGTCATCGAAAAGGTGTATATCAAATTTCGTGTTGATTTTCTCACCACCGCTACCGTTTGTTTTGGCAAATGTCTGGTTGCTACAAACATATGACTATTAATTTCAGTGTAAACAGTTTTGGTTCTGTCGACCAATGGACCGAGCTTGTATTCTCTCCTCAAGGGTTTTGGTTCATGACTACGTTCATGTGGAGTAACACGTACCTGGAATTTTATCCCCATCCTGCCCTAGTTACCCCCGACGACTGCAAAAACTGCGAAGACTGTCAACAGGCGGTCTTCCTCGAGCGAGAGGTATACTGGGTCTCGCCGCCGCTACCTTAATCGGCGTCGATTTATAATACAACTGTTTTTCCAAAAAATATACAAAAACTGTCTTATCAACCGATCTCAAAAACCGTTTAAAAATAGCCGTTATCTCACTCCAACCTGTAATCTCCAAAAACCTGTAACTCCAATCACCTTTGAATATTTTGTTTTAAGAGCCGTAACCTGTGTTTCTAAAAGTGTATATTTTCTAAAGGTGTTTACATTTATGTGTGTATTTTTCATGTAAAATTAGTAAAATGTTTTCAGGTATGTGTTTTTCTGTAAATTTTGTTTATATATCACTGTGTTATCCTTGCAGGTTTTCTGGGTGAACGGGTAAACGTTGCTTCCCACTAGACCCTCCTTTTTAAAACTACCGTTTTTACCCCAAAAGCAAATTTTTGATAAAATTTTTATGCAAGTTGTTATAACCGGTAACCAACCCCAAAACATTCCTTAAAAGCTTGCAACCGTTGTGTCGTTTAATTTTGTCCATAAAAATTGTAAAAGGTTTTAAAACTGTAATTTTGGTGCTAAAACATAATTTTTGCAATAGTCTTAACAACCGTTAAATGTGGGTGCTTGTTTTACTTAAATAAAATGTTTTTAAAAACAGTCTCCGTTGTCGTTTCTTGTGTCTTTAGGAGGGGTAAAAATTCCTCTGCCGTACTTCTTTAACTGATCCAGTCGGTTACATGTGTTTGTGTTAAAATCAAAACTTTATTCGCCACAGCACACATAAATTCGGTTATATTATATTAAAATTCTTTAGTACGCACGATGCAAGGGATTATTAAACCGCCCACAAGTGTAGCAGGCAGTTTTGGTCGCCCAAGCCATTTGTCACTACATCTTCTGGAGCCAATAATGGGGCATATTAATTCTCCCTGTATCGTGTACCCTGTATTGCGCAGATATTTATATATTTTGTGGGTCATTGTCGTGCATGTCCTTGTTATTGTTGTTGTATTTTGTTTTGTATCTTGTCTATGTTGTGTACTCTGCTATTTTGTGCTATTGTTATATTACATCTATGTTTGTTTTGTATTTTCTGTAAAATTTGTTCAATAATTTGTGAGATAATGGTTGAATACGGTTGTAAATTTTTGAATCTGCTTTCGTTTGCCAGTTCAAAAACCTATTGCGTATTGTAAAATACCTGTGTAACTCAAACTGAACCTTGTCCCCACCAATAGGGAAGGTTCCTGCATTTTCTTCGGAATCCTAATTCTGTGAAAATTTTGCATGACGTTCAGGTTAAAAGCCTGAAAGTGCGTTGAGTCTCAAAAAGTGAACATTGGTGTGAACGACATTCGGAAGAATTGTCAATTGTTTGAATTGGAACTGTCTGGAACCAGGTTAATTTGGTGACACTATGGTTGGGTACTTTGGAACTTGAGGAACGAGTAAGTTAAAATTGGATTAAAAATTAATAGTTGTATTACTAGAAAATTGTTGAATTAAAGAAAAAATGTCAAAACGCGATCCGAAAGCACAAGTACCCCAACCAGGAGTAGGTGTCGACCCTTTCGATTGGGTTGCAGAAGAATTAAATAGAACCGCCGCGTCGCAAGGAAACGGAGAAAAAGGTGAAGCAGCCGTTCCTCTGCCAAGGGTACAACCGGGGATGAGCACCAGCATGCCAGCTGGACTTCCCAGAACGGGTAACCCTAGCCATGGAGGGGCAGAAGCTTCCGTCTTTGGGTGCGCTGGCCCCCCATTTTCCGGCGCGTCGAATGACGATGATTCCAAAGTCATATAATCGAGTCTTTTGAGAAGAGCGGCGCAGAAAGAAGCGCAGAAAGAAGCGAGGTTAAAAGAGGCTCAAGCACACGTACAGGCTCTTGAAAAAGGGGAGTTTGATAGGGGACTGCCGCCTCCGGCGCAGCGTGTGGTGGGGCAGTATGCCTCCTCATTGCTGGAGGGGTATTCGCAAAGGCTGGTTTGAGAGGATCTAAACCACAAAGAGTTTCAACCTTATTAGTCCCCTTCAAAAAATCTACCCCTTCGAAACGCTAGTACTGGTCAAAAAAAGCCTGTTGAGGCCTTTTCCCCTGAGTTACACGCAAGTATGTATGAAACCCCACTGCTTGTGTTAGAAGAAGAAGAAGGGCGACGACCCTTGAGGGCAGGAGAATACCCTCCGGCCCCTTCTGCATTGGTACAAAACTCCGCTCCTCGAACCGCGACTGAAGACACTGCGGAATTTAGGCAGTATATGATAGAAATGATGACTTGCTGTCTCCAAGGCGTGGAAGAAACTAAAAGGTGGCAAGTAGAGTGGGAAAACAGGGTGAAAAGAACGACCTCGCAAACGCGACTGTTTCCGGAGAAAAGGAACTCAGCTCAGGCAGGCTAGGGCTCTGCTAGACCGTGCCAACTCCTCCCGTCGTGACGTGAGATACTGGAACGGTGAGCTGAGGGAAGTAATGATGTAGGATATGCGAATGTGCGCCCCACTCCATTGTCAGATTGCGATGAAATGGAAAAAACTAAATTATACCCCGGGAAGGTTGTTGCCTCAGGCTCACGTGTATCAGTTGAGGACTTGCTGGGATCGCTGGGACGCCGACAACTGGTCCGTTCGAACTTGGGTGGCGCCCTTCCCAAAAAGCTTCAACCTTTTGTGGGAAAAATATCTGGTATACCGTTTGATGCGTGGCTTCGGAAGTTTGATGAGCATATGACTTTCCAGGGGATACCCTGGGAAGATCGCATATTCACTATCCCCATGTATCTAGACGGGGTGGTGAAGGATACGTATGATCAACTTCCATTCCATATCCGCGAGAATTATGAGCTTTTGTTGGAAGTAATGCTAAAAAAGGTAAATAACATTTCTGGAATGGTAGCCGACAAACTACACGCTTGTGTTTAGAAGTTTGGCAAAACCGTCGAGGAGTTCTTGACTAAGATCACGGAACTGGTCTGGACTGCGTTTCCTGCGTTGTTATATAGCTCGCGTCAACAAAACAATAATCCTATTTGTTATTTCTGGGTCGGACTCCTACAGGTGATCAAGGATCAGCTGGGAGTGCGTGAACGGCCTCAGGATTACAACAAGGCCTTGAAACTTGCGAATATGGCTGAAGATGCCATCAAGGCTAAAAAGCATAATTGTGTAGCGGCTGTGGTCACTTTAGACTGGGACTCCCCTGATACAACGGGAGACCCATCTAAGCCTAAAAAAAAGTGTGCAAAAGCTAAACCAATCGCTGCGGCAGCCACAGTAGCACAGGCTTTCACTGAAAAACCGATGGGAGAGGAACTGGAACCACCTGCTGTTGTAAGATCCAAACCGAACCCATCTATGGTACAGCAAAGTGGTGGCCTATGGACTGACGACAGTCAGCCTATTTGTAACAAGTGTGGAGAACTCGGGGCATTTCCGAAATGATTGTCCTCATGTGGCTGCAAGCCGTGGGCGCGCTGCATACCCAGACTCCTGCTCTTTTCAATGGTCCAGAAATTACGGTTACCAGAACCAGGGTAATCGTGGGAATTATGGCGGTTACGGGTACTCTAACTACAACCGAGGGCGCGGCGGGTACAATACTAATTATGGGTACCACAGAGGACGCGGCAGATATGGAGTGCAAAATTTTCAGAATAACCGAGGAGGATATGGTTATGGGGAGTACCCTAGACATGTTAACTATGGTGCTTATCCTAATAACCAAGGTCCTCCTATTCTGGGTAATGGTTCCGCAAACTCAAATAGTTCTTGGGGGCAGGGACCCCCTGCGACAAACACATATTGCCACGTCCGTATTGTGGTAACCGACCGCCTCGCACTCTAACAAAACCGGAGCAGCATCAGGCACCGTTGGGCAGAGCACTGGTGGAAGAGGAATGTCCCTCGTGTGGGACCCCAGATTAAATAACAATGAGATGCAGGGGTCCTTGGGGACAGGTTCTCAAGTAGGTGGCGCGCAAAATCTTGGCTGTAATAGCTCAGGACAACTGACGTTATTAAATTGTGTGCCTTGCTTTAGTTCCATACAAATTCCGATAAGCAATTTCACTATGACTGAACAACCTCCGGAAGACCCAGGACCAAGGCAGAACCGACTCCAATGATCTAGCAGTCTACATGCCGGCCTTGAGCAAGGGGGGAGTCTTGTGAGAATTGAGGGGGAACCTCCGCCTACCGAGGCCGCCATCCTACCCCACGTGTTGCACTCCTATACTTTTGGTGATTTGAGTTTGTATACAAGTGTGGAGGTGCTCAACTCGACCAATGCCCCAATCGCTGCGCAGGTACAGGACCGTATTTTTGCAGGGCAGTATAATTATGCCAATCGTTTTCCAGTTATGTACCCCCCGGTTAGTGTCGCGGAGGGGCTTGCATTGTATGACTTGATGTCTGCTTCCCCCATTGTTAGTGCTGAATTATTAGCAGCCGCCAGGAGCCAAGATGCCGGAGGGGCTGGCACAGGAGATGAGGATGATGTGGTGGTTATTGAGGACCACCCCATGAAGGAGGAAGACCTTGATCAAGGTCTCGGCTCTTGGGCCTACACCGCGGATGTACCTCCGGAAGCGTCCAGTAGCCCTCACGTTCCAATAGAAGATGAAATAGATCCGTATGCCTATGACCGCATTATGGCAGCAAACCGTGAGCGGGCTGATAGGTACTACGATCTGCAGAGAAGGCGTTGGGTTGAGAGGTTAGATGTCCTACTTTGGCCTGAAGCGTATTGTAAACCAGAGAAAGAAGTACCTGGGACTTGCACAGTTGTGCGGTATGTGACACCGCATGAACTACCTCCACAAGGAGTGGACTCGTCCTTCGATGAAGATGAGGTTAACAGTTTGAGGAGCTCTATTGACCTGTTTGACTGTAAATGTAATGCTTCCCACCCATTGAGAGGGTGCAGGCCCAGTGG
This sequence comes from Microlaimidae sp. YZB2_3, assembly GCA_030248175.1. Taxonomy (NCBI): domain Eukaryota; kingdom Metazoa; phylum Nematoda; class Chromadorea; order Desmodorida; family Microlaimidae; species Microlaimidae sp. YZB2_3. The sequence continues at coordinate 14,815 of JASAMX010019132.1, read as the reverse complement.
GGGCGTTTGCGAGTCACAGTTGGAATGGGAAGCTAATAAATGGTACAGATGGTACCAAAAACAAGTACCACAAATCCAGACATACAACGCACAAGGCTTTTTAGTAGCACCTGGCAAAAGGGATAGACCTCTGGTGGTGGCTCCTGAAGTTCCGCGTTATAGCTCAGTTCCTCCATTGGGACTGGGATGCCCAAAACAGTGTCAACGTCGGGATGTGGATCCTGACTATCAGTCACCAGAAAGGCCTAGACGAGGGTGACAGTATCATTCCACACGCTGGGAGGAACATGAACAATGGGTGATTGACTATTATTTTAAGCTAGCCGCCGGGCACAGTGTTGCACAAAGCCCTTGGAATCTGTCGCCTCCGTCACTGGCAAATTTTCTGGACATGCACCCTAACTTAACAGGTCGGCCGTTAAAAGACTCTAAAGCCAGTACTGCTGCTACTAAAAGATGGCGTGAAAGGCAGCGGCTTTGAACGCATGGTTACACTGAGCGCAAGATTGAGCAGCGAGTACCTCACTTACCTCCAGAATTGGAGCCCAACCTTTTTCAACTAAACAGACCCCATTTTGTGCGAGTTACTGGTGAGCGTGTCCCCCATGAAATTTTCTACCACTCCGACACAAGACCGACACGCCAGCAGGTAAACTACCATTATAAAACTTGGCTGTTCCGTCTACATTGGCCGACAAATATTTGTGGTGGTGGGTATAGAATTTTTGTAAGTTGTAAAGGTTATTATTGAGACCCCCACCCATTGGGTGTCTGTCGATTTTTGGGGTGTTTGAACTGCTGTGCGGAAGAGAAAGTTTTCTCCCCCGCACCCATCTATTCCGGGTAGAGCCGTGGTAGCCTCCAACCAGGAGTGGCAAAGGTGGGCTATGGAAAGAAACCCGACGGGAGTTACACATTTGACGAAATTTCTTGCGCAAACAGTGTGACTGATCCGCTCGGGACTAGATACCCTTATTATCTGATCTGGCCATTGCGAGCATACTATCGATTAACGCATCATCAGTCTACTCACCGTATGGATCTGAATGTGTATTGTGGAGCATGTCAAATCATCAAAAGTGTTTGAGGCCACGGATATGCGTACTTAGCTCGAACACAATTATGAGAACGCGATTTTAGATGAGGAGTATAAGCGTGCCCAGTTAGAGGCGCGGTGTAAACGTAATGCCGCCTGGCGAGGGCTCAGCGCAAACGCCCAGAACGAGTGAATGTCCAGGAAACTAAAAAATTAATTCAGCAGCGATTGCATCAATCACCGCCTCTGCAAGAGTCAACGGTAGAAATACGCCAGGAGGAGGCGCCGCCAGTTGAGCGGCCTCCTATGACGGCCTCTTAGTTAGAACAGATCCCAAAAGGGTAGAACGGTTCAAAAGAGCCACAGGTCGAGAGACGTGAAGTTCAACAAAGTGCAGCACTGGCGCGAAACACCTTCCGCGGATTTGCAGTGGAGAGAAATCCGAGGATTTAAAATTGTAGATTAAATTGTGTCGTGTTCTTTTACACATAATGATGTAATTTTTGTATAAATTTGGGGAAAAGTTAGCATATCAGTTTTTTGTAGTTGGCGTACATTGATAGTTGATATTTATTTCCAAATTAGACAAAATCAGGTGGTTATGTACCCGGTTTAAACAAACGTGTACAATTTAAACTTATTTTGTCCTATCTGTATTTGTATTGTCGTGACCGACTTTTTTATTAATTTTATATAAAAAATTGTTGGTTTACAGCAGTTTTAATAGAATTTCTTAAGAGTTAATAATGGTTTACGATTTTGTTTAAGGACACCAAAATAACATGTTAGCATTAAAATTGCTAACATGCATTTAAAATCCCTATAAATTGTTGGCCACCATAATTCACAATGGTACTTACTGCATTTGAACAAAAAAGCACCAATAATACGTGCAAACAACTAAAATAAAAACCACTAAGGTACATACATACCTTAAAGGTCTATTCATACTTATGACAAAACGTCCTTTGGACAAAGTCCAAAGGGAAAAGTCCAAAGGACTTTGTCCAAAGGACAAAGTCCAAAGGGAAAAGTCCAAAGGACTTTGTCCAAAGGACAAAGTCCAAAGGGAAAAGTCCAAAGGACTTTGTCCAAAGGACAAAGTCCAAAGGGAAAAGTCCAAAGGACAACGTATTCATACTTCTTGTCCTTTGGACTTTTCCCTTTGGATTTTGTCCTTTGGACAAAGTCCAAAGGACAAATTCTAAGTAGCGTTCATACTTCGTCCAAAGGACGTTTTGGCTTGTCCAAAGGACGTTTTGGTTTGTCCTTTGGACTTTGTCCAAAGGACGTTTTGTCATAAGTATGAATAGACCTTAACTTTAAAATACGTACCATATCCAGTAAGGAGCACCTTAGCTAAGGGGCCTTAATTTTTTTGAACAACGCAAAACAAGGGGCCTCTAAAATTAAATAAATTTTTGAAAAACCTAAAGGCTAAATCAAAAAATGCCATAAAATGCAGGTTTACTAACAATCAGTTTAAAATATTACATAGTATTAAAAGCAGAACAAGAATTAATTTGTGAGCCGGTACTGTTATTTGTGATTCATTGTATTTCATTTAAAAAAAAAGATGATAAGCATTTATTTCTAATAACAACAAAACTTTACACAAAAACAATCAAATATATTATAAAGGATTTATTACACAAAAAATTCTAAAAAGCTTAAAAAAATATATTTGAATCAAAATTTGTGGATGCATAAAAATTTCGATGCATGCAACAACTATGAGCCTAAAACCTTACGGGTTCAGTTTTTTACATTTCTGACTATTCGGGTTAATTCTAATACAATCCAACCTTTGTATTTTTTTTAAAATTATTGAATAAATACTTTAATAGATTTTTTAATTGCAAGTAATATCGATCCACTGTAAGATTTGTCCTACTATTTTTTATTAAATACTTTGCTAACAAAAAGTTTAGCACTTTGAAACCTGTATTTAACTGAGCAAAAACCAATGCATGGTTTTTTAAATTACAGTACGAATTTTAAAATAACAAAAATTCCGTTTAGAATCACAAAAACTACAAGGACTCAAACAAAATTCATATTTTTTTTAAAACTCAACATTTGCACGAAAGCTTGCATTAAAGTATAAAAAAATGCACTTTGCAACAATTGACAATATAATTTTGGCAGCTTAATAGCGAGCTATTCAAGACGTACCAAAATAATTTATGAATCAGTTAATTTTTTTCAAACCATATCAGCGGAAACATACAATGCTTGGTTTCCAAGTCTATGAAGAAAATCGGTTTCAATAGTATATTCAGAGAGTTTTGCTTCTAAACAAATATCACCACCAGAACATTTTTTGGCTTTTAAAATAGAACTGGCTTTTTCACAGTGGGACTCTGAAACATACGGGTGTGGCACAACTGACTGCTGGCAAATAAGAATATCGTACTCTGGATGGATAGACATTATTAGACAACAAGAAATTTTTTAGTTGAAGTTCAGAAGAGGCTTTTTTCTTATAGTTTTATAAAATTTTGTAAACTGAATTTCTTTTGGATTCTGTTCTTTTATACTTGTACGGTTTCTATTTTTGTTACTTGCATCAAATAAGATAAATATTATAATTCAAACTCAAGCAAACCTCTTAACTCAAGGCGATTATTATCCTTTAAACTTTCGTGAATTCTCACGATTTAATTTTAATATAATTGGCAAAGCATTTCTATTTTTAGTTTCATTTTATTTGGAAAATTACGTAAATGTACAAATTTGAGGTAGAATTTTGTTTTTTTTTGTTTTTTTGTTTTTCTTATATATTTTTATTCAAGTGGAGCTTTTTGCTATTTTGTTTTGTTTTTTTTGTTTGTTTTGTTTTTTGTTGTTTTTTTTTTTTTTTTTTTTTGGTTTTTAAAATGTTTATTTATGGTATTTTCAAAAAAATCGTGTCAAATTACGTTAAGATTGCTTTAGGTTTACGTAAGTAATGATTCAAAAACGAAATTTAACTTGTTTAAAATATTAATTCCTTACAATCGTATATATGATTACAAATACGAAAATTAATGTATTATAAGAAAATTTCCCCTAAAATTATATCAATTTATATCTGTACTTAAAAATTATCTAAAATAATTTTTTTACATTTAACATTAAAAGCAATATTAAAAGTAATTGGTTTTTAAGTGCCTAAAGTCTAGTTCTTGCAAACTAAAAGTCCACGATAATTTTTGGTTTTTTACCTCTGAATTCACATTTTTTAACTTGTGTTTGTCGACTTTCGGTGTGTCAATGCTCATGAAGAATTGGCTGTAAACTAGTTTTTAAAGCAACCTAAGCAAAACCTTAGAACTAAATCTAAACTCAACTCAAACTAAACTCTTCCAAGAAAATTACTTTCTTTAAACTTAATGATGTGTTCTCAAAGAATACCGTTATTTTTTAGCTATGTGGCCATGCATAAGCTTAAGCCTGAGTCTAAGCCTAAGCTAAACCTGGGCCTAAGCGGAAGCTAAAAGCTGACCATAAGGCTACGTATCAACCGGAGCTCAAGCCTAACCCATATTTTAAGATCATTTACCCAATAGGCAAAAATCAATCCCCGACAAGCCTCTGCTGTTATCGTGCTGTTGTTAGTACCTGCCTGCTATTTTAATTCATTGATGCCGAAAGGTTTTTATTACAGGGCTAAAAGATTTTTTGTGTATTTTGGGAAATTATTAGTTTGATCAATAATCGAAAGCGACACCTCAAATCACAAAAAATGTATCCTACAAAAGTTCTAATGATCCTAGGTTTGTATTTGAGAGATCAGTATCGAAGAAAACATATAAAACATATCAGAAGTATAGGATAAGAAAGATCAATAAGATAAAATAACATCGTTTGAATAATAACTAAAAAAAATATGGAAATGAAAAATAGCAAAAATTTCAAAATTACCCACGTTTCCTTCTTATGTATCAGGTGCATTATTACGTGGCTAAATCACTTCGTCGGACTCCAGCATCATGCATCATAAGAATATTTATAAAAAGAAAAAAGAATGGATTAAGATAGACAACAAAATCACAAATTTACTTGGGTTTTCTTATTATTTCTGGCGCGGGCTGAATTGTTTTTTGATGATTCCGTGTTATTTGTTTTCAAAAAAAAATCAACAAAATAAAAATAAATTTTAAACATTTGTTTTTGACCAAATTTTTAACTAATAGCTTAGAACGTACTATATAAACTATTTTACATGTTAAATTAATTTACATGTTATAACATGGGATATTTTAAATAATTTGAAATATTCGACAGTATTATGTGGAAAAATATTATCTCGGAATTTCACGTTCACAATGTTTTAATTTTCATGATAAAAATGTACCTTTTTTACACTGAGCCAAACATTCTTGTAATGTTATGCAAATTTTACCTGAGTCGTTTTTTTTATTTTAGGCTGTAAGTTTGTTTCAATTTCTTTCTAAGTTCTAAGTTCCCTATATTTTTCTACTTACAGCTCTAAAAAACCCTTTACCCCTGAGATCTGATTATAGAAAAAAGTCTAAAATTACAAATTTTCAAATCTTCTCATCACGTAAACCACATCAAATCATTTGTTTACGTATCCGTACAGATAATTAGGATAATTTGTCAAAGCTTTCAAATCAAACGAAAGCTCATGTGTATTTCGTGAATTTTCTTGCATGAACATAAAAGATAATAACCATGATTGAATATAAATATTTGTGTTAAGTGGTCTTGTCAAATTAAACGTGCGTTCAAAAGTAAACGATTACTGTCGTCATATCAATTAATTTTGATATTAAAATAGAATTAAAGTAAAATTCTTTGTATAAGTCACCATTTTCTGTCATTTAAAGGTTTGACGAATCTGTCAAAATTTAGTGGAATCCAGACATATGCTGTTTTTCTACTAAACTGCTAGATCATCTAAAAACATACAAAGCATACAAGGTCACAACGCAAGATCAAAAAAACCAAAGGTGGATAATACGATCATCCGGGGACGCTAAACGCCGTTCCATACCCGCATCCGAGGCAACCTTCTCTCCCTTCTCCGAGGTATTCTCTGATTGGTCCGCTGAGAAAAAAAGCAATGTTTAATTTTGCGTTCGCTGGTTTTTGATTTTACCATTTAATTCAGTATCGTATCGGACTGTTCATTGTTGTTATTAAAATCATAATATTATATTTTATATGTTTATTGTGTTTATTTGTTATCAGTAAATCAAACCTAGCTGACCTGGTTGATTTTTAGAATTAAATCGACTATTTAACAACAAAATCAATTAAAATTTTCGGTAAAAATGGTTAAACAATAAAAATTAAATGCCATATTTTAACAATTAATTTTCAGATTACTCAATTACTAAAAGTTGATTAGTTTTTGCATATTTTCTGTAAAGGTAAGAATTAAAAAAATTTATGCGTTCTATTTTGTTTTTTTTTAAATGCGTCATACATAACCGCACAAGTTTAATTGGTCCGCTCATGTCTCTGTTTTCTATACAAATTTACGAGGTCAGACAAACTATATCTTAACCATAATTCTATTAAAAATGGTTTTTAGTTAGTATTCTAGACTTTATTTCACGCATACTATAGTGTTTACCTTTTAAAAATTATTCTATGATAAAAATTTAACTGAAATATTGCGTTTATCGTTTTATCTTTATTTACGCACATTTTAGAGTCTTAAAAATGGCATAAAACAATCAAAAAATGCTCCAGAGCTCCAGCAATTTTAAAGTGGAAGAAGCCCTGGAAATGCGCAATTTAAAGCTTGTTTGAACTTGAAATTATTTTATTTACATTTTCACGTTTGAAAAAAAATTTCTCTAAAATTTTCCGACAAATAATTTATGACATTACTCTTTAAATATGTATAAAAACAGTACCAAAAAGGCAGTGTTCCGGAGCACTGGCGGTTTCTCCGGAGCTTCGTGAAATGCGGAGCTGTTCTCTGGAGCTCCTTTTTGAAGCCCCAGACCAAAATTTTCTATTTTCTGCTCCAAGTTCATATGGAACGGTTGTATTTGCCGTATGAAATTTTATAGAGATATAAATAATTTTATATTGAGTTATTACAGTATCTAGTAGTTTCTCTGTTTGTTTGTTTTTAAAGTTCTTCTTAATTTGCTGTTCAATGCAAAACACAACACAAACAGTGCGTAAAAAACATTAAGACTTATTAAAATACCTGTAAAAATTTTATATCAATGCATTTCACTGTTAAAACGAGCTTTAAAATAAACTATCGTAATGTGTTTTTTAATGAATCGTTACAGGTGTTAATTTAGTATCGACAATACATTATTTAAGAATATTTTTAGGATATATCTTTAAAAACAGAAGGAAATCTAGAGCTTCGTTCTGTTTATTTGAATAACTTAATGTTTTAAACGCGTCTGCCGCATTTGTTTTGTGCACACATTTGAAGAATTCCTAAGTTTATAAATTACGAAAATCCTCATTTAAATTTGTAGAAAAATTTTAGTTTAGAAAAAGTTTAACGTTTTTAAAGATTTAGGTGACATAATGTATAACTTGCACTGTTTTAACGTTCGAATCACTTTATTTCAAAGCCTATGAACGCAAAATTAATCTCAGTTTCTTTTCCTTGGCTGACCAATCAGGGAAGACCGCTCTCCGGAAGAAAGAAATTGCCTGGGATGCGGGTATGGAACGGCGCTTAGCATCCGGGACAAAGGTGTGACACTCGTGTTTAACAAACGCGGCCATGCGAAAGACAAACAGCGGACGGACGGGTGTCATCGTGACGGACTTGTATCACGATAAATGGTTTGAATACTATGTTTCTAAATATATTTTTTTAATCTTTTTATGGGTGGCTTCCGAACACTGAGCTCAGCATTCTCAAGAAAATAATCTATATGTAATGCATAAATAAAAAGAATAATATGTTTACAGTGAAAGCACAATTCACTCAATTTTAAAGAAATGTAGTTTAACATAATAATTTGCATTTTTTGAAACATCTTTTAAGGTTTTAATGGGTTTTTTCTACACTTTTTCAGGTGTTATTTTGAGTACCGAGGAAAGAGGGATAAATGTTTACTGGATGTATTTAACGACATAAAGATAAAGTCGAATCCGTTTCCCTTTTCATCAAAAAAAAAAATAATAAAGTGGCAAATAAAAAAAAAATCCCCAAAACCAAAACAAAATGACAAAAGATTATGGAATGATTTGCTAAAAACCTTGAATATATGTTATATTTTACTAATTAAAGCATTTTAAAAAACGCAACAAATGTATATTTAGTATTTTTTGCTTTTTAAAATAAACAATACAATAAAACTTACCACAAACTAATACATTTTTATAAAAACTACCGCAGATTTGTCGGCGTTTAAATGCAAAATAAAGTTCAGTTTAGTTCAGTTCAGAGATAAAAAAGTCAAAAATTATCGTGGACTTTTAGTTTGCAAGAACCAAACTTTAGTCGCTTTAAAATCATTTACTTTTAATATTGCTTTTAATGTTAAATGTAAAAAAAATTTTTTAGATAATTTTTAAGCACAGATATAAATTGATATAATTTTAGGGGCAAATTTTATTATAATACATTAATTTCCGTATTTGTAATCATATATTATATTTATTTATTTATTTTTTTTGTATTTTTTATTTGACGTGCGGTCGTGTTACTGAAAAGCTGACAAGATCAAAAAACTCAAGCTAATTCTTGAATTTGCGGCTCAGATGTTTACCGTATCCAAATAAACTTTATATTTTCACTGAAAGAAAAAATAAGATCAAAAAGTCAACAGCGGTGACAATGCTATTATCAAAACTGAATTCATATTATTTTTAAAAAGAAGAATTCTAACGCAAGTTTTTTTGGTATAAACTCCATGAATTGCCGTCTGTTTAGACTACCAGTGAAAATGAATTATTAGTAAACAAAAGACTTACTAGTGTGATATAACAATCATTTTTGTAAAGGGGGTATCAATTTTTTTATTAAACCCATAAGGTTTAACCAAAAGGATACCTACTCATTGCATTTTAAATTATGCTTCAGGTGTTCTTGCATTATGCGAAAGTTAATAAATAAATAAATAAATATATACGATTATAAGGAATTGATATTTTTAAACAAGTTAAATTTCGTTTTCTAAATTTGTATTACTTACGTAAACCTAAAACAATGTTAACCTAAATTGGCACGATTTTTCTGAAAATAGGACAAATGAACATTTTAAAACACAAATAAACTATATCAAATCTAATAAATTTGTACATTTACGTAATTTTCCAAACAAAATAAAACTAAAAATAGAAATGCTTTGCCAATTATATCAAAATTAAATCGTGAGAATTCACGAAAGTTTAAAGTATAATAATCGCCTTGAGTTAAGAGGTTTGCGTGAGTTTGAATTATAATATTTATCTTATTTGATGCAAGTAACTAAAATAGAAACCGTACAAGTATAAAAAGAACAGAATCCGAAAGAAATTCAGTTTACAAAATTTTATAAAACGATAAGAAAAAAGCCTCTTCTGAACTTCAACTAAAAAATTTCTTGTTGTCTAATAATGTCTATTCATCCAGAGTACGATATTCTTATTTGTCAGCAGTCAGTTGTGCCACACCCGTACGTTTCAGAGTCCCACTGTGAAAAAGCCAGTTCTATTTTAAAAGCCAAAAAATTTTCTGGTGGTGATATATGTTTAGAAGCAAAACTGTCTGGATATACTATTGAAACCGATTTTCTTCATAGACTTTAAAACCAAACATTGTATGTTTCCGCTGATATGGTTTGTAAGAAATTAATTGATTCATAAATTATTTTAGTACGTCTTGAATAGCTCGCTATTAAGCTGCCAAAATTATATTGTCAATTGATGCAAAGTGCGATTTTTTATACTTTAATGCAAGCTTTCGTGCAAGTGTTGAGTTTAAAAAAAAAATATGAATTTTGTTTGAGGCTTTGTAGATTTTCTGATTCTAAACGGAATTTTTCTTATTTTAAAATTCGTACTGTAATTTAAAAAAAACCATGCATTGGTTTTTGCTCAGTGCTAAACTTTTTGTTAGCAAGTTAAGTGCTAAACTTTTTGTTAGCAAAGTATTTAATAGTCAAGTCAAGTTTTTTGTTAGCAAGCTAAGTGCTAAACTTTTTGTTAGCAAAGTATTTAATAAAAAATAGTAGGACCAATCTTACAGTGGATCGATATTACTTGCAATTAAAAAATCTATTAAAGTATTTATTCAATATTTTAAATGAATGTTAGTTTGAGGCATAGTGTGAAGGCAAATTAATAGGTGTAGAATCTTTATTACCAACGTTTCAATCTTTAACAGATCATCGTCAGGGTCTAAATTAGTAACAACTGTAAAAACAATGAAATAATTACAAAAAGCGCGCAGTATTAGAAACAAATTAAAATGTGTAAAATACAATAAGTTCAAAGCTACAAAAACAAATTAAACTAAATAAATAAAAACTAATAGGTTATAAAGCATTATAACCTATTTAATTTTTATTTATTTAGTTTAATTTGTTTTCGTAGCTTTGAACTTATTGTATTTTACACATTTTAATTTGTTTTTAATACTGCGCGCTTTTTGTAATTATTTCATTGTTTTTACAGTTGTTACTAATTTAGACCCTGACGAATATCTGTTAAAGATCGAAACGTTGGTATTAAAGATTCTACACCTATTAATTTTCCTTCATACCATGCCTCAAACTAACATTCATTTAAATTATGACTTTCAAGGCAACCCTAAAAGTTTTCGTCAATATTTATTCAATAATTAAAAAAAATACAAAGGTTGGATTGTATTAGAATTAACCCGAACAGTCAGAAACGTAGAAAACTGAACCCGTAAGGTTTTAGGCTCATAGTTGTTGCATGCATTGAAATTTTTATGCATGCACGAATTTTGATTTAAATAATTTTTTAAAGTTTTTCAGAATTTTTTGTGTTAGTTTAACTTTAAGGTATGACGGTGAGATTAAATCTATATAACAAATAGATTTTTCGCTTTGTGTAATAAATCCTTTATAATATATTATATTGTTTTTGTGTAAAGTTTTGTTGTTATTAGAAATAAATGTTTATCCTCTTTTTTTGTTAATTGAAATACAATGCATCACAAATAGCAGTACCGGCTCACAAATTAATTCTTGTTCTGATTTTAATACTATGTAATATTTTAAACTGATTGTTAATAAATCTGCATTTTACGGCATTTTTTGATTTAGCCTTTAGGTTTTTCAAAAATTTATTTAATTTTTGAGGCCCCTTGTTTTGCCTTGTTCAAAAAAATTAAGAATTAAGGCCCCTTAGCTAAGGTGTTCCTTGCTGGATATGGTACGTATTTTAAAGTTAAGGTACGTACCTTAGTGGTTTTTATTTTAGTTGTTTGCACGTATTATTGGTGCTTTTGTGTTTGAATGCAGTAAGTACTATTGTGAATTATGGTGGCCAACAATTTATAGAGACTTTAAATGCATGTTAGCAATTTTAATGCTAACATGTTATTTTGGTGTCATCAAACAAAATCATAAACCATTATTAACTCTTAAGAAATTCTATTAAAACTGCTGTAAACCAACAATTTTTTTATATAAAATTAGTAAAAAAGTCGGTCACTACAATACAAATACGGATAGGACAAAATAAGTTTAAATCGTACACATTTGTTTAAACCGGGTACATAACCACCTGATTGTGTCTAATTGGGAAATTAATATCAACTATCAATGTACGCCAACTACAAAAAACTGATATGCTAACTTTTCCCCAAATTTATACAAAAATTACATTAGTGTGTGTAAAAGAACACGTACACAAATTAATCGACAATTTTAATTCTTCAGATTTCTCTCCGCTGAAAGTCCGCAGAAGGTGTTTTGCGCCAGTGCTGCACTTTGTTGAACTTCAGCTCTGGACAATACGGAACACAGTGCAGCACTGGCGCGCACTGGTACCTTCTAGGGAATTGCAGCGGTTTTGGACAAAAAAAAACCCAAACGTTAAAAGACAATTTGGATTACTTCAGATACTAGCGAGTAGCGGGTATTGTGGGGGTTACTACGCATTTCATCGAGTTCGTCCTCTGGTAAACACTTTTTTTATTAAATAAATATAAAAATAATTTAATTTTTTTACAAAAAATGTCTGTTTTGGTCTTTTTCATTTCAAAACAAATAATTTTACTTTCAGTACTCACTTTAAATTTACTATTTCTTATTTGACCCTTCACAGTTTTTTATCAAAAACTCAAGTTTATAATTCGAATTAAGACACAATCAAATATGATTTCAATAGCTTAAAGTATACAAGAATGATAAACTTTGTTTGATATTTTTAAAGTTATAATGATAAAAACGGAAGGTATTCGAACTTTTTGTTTTTTAGAGTGATTTCGTTGTTTTTGTCTTTATATATTTGTGAGAAATTATCGGCCTAATAAAATTGTTGAGAATGCTTTATTAGATTATTTTTAGTGATAAAACAGTGAAAATTGTATATAGTGTACTGTATTCTGCCCGTACGATAATTTTTTGGTGTTAAATGTACGGCTGAAATCGGAATAAAGTTTGCCCAGCATTTGTTCTTTCATTTTGTGTTTTTAGCGAAAAAATCGAGGGTTTTTTTTACGCAAAACACAATATCTCTACAAATACTCCACCAATTTAACAATAAGGTATCAAGTTAAATTATAAAATAGCTATTTTTTCGAATGCATATTTTCTAATGTAAATTTTATAACCATTGAACAATCTTTCAAGTACAGGATTATCAAAAAACGCCATTTTTGGGGGGTTATATCGCCTGAATCACTGAAGATATGTTTATAAAAAAGTTTTTTGCGCAATTGGGGGCGGAGGTAAGACTTTGGCAAAAAATCGTCGAAATCGAGGCAATAAAGTTTGACTCGATACCGCACCTTTAAGTACAGGTGCTAGCTAAAGATTTTTAGGAAAACATACATTTTGTGTACATGTGAACGCAAGATTTTTTTGTGTTTCATAGATGCTCTCAAACATTTATGTTTATGTTTCACATGATCTGTTTTCACTTGTTGCAAGATGTTCATGTTGACTTTCATGTCCATTCGAAAGAGCTGATTTGCACACAGCCGCTAAAGATAATACAGACACTAAAAAACAAATATATTGAAAAAATTTGTTTCAAAAGAAAGTAGTACACTAGCCTTAAAAAATAATAAAACAAAATAAAAAATACGGTTTCAGCTTGGAGGGACAGAAAAAAAATACATAGATGTAAACTTTTCTAACGTTGAAAATATGTTTAGACAGAAAAGATAAGGACTAATCTGAGATGTAAATGTGTGGACTATAGAAAATCGGCATCTGGTTTGTGAAGTTGCTAACTAAATAAAAAATTTAGACCATATGATAAATGACCTTTTTTATACAATGAACTAATTACACAACAAAATGCTAGTCATATTATGGAATAAAAGTTACTATTTGAAAAAACACAAAAAAGCAAACAAAATACTGGTTTATAACAAATAAAGCTTATTCATTCATTCATTCATTCAAAACAAAGATCTATATAGGACTTTGGCACTTTAATTTGTCTTCTATTTAGTTCTCGATTTTTCGACCCAGCTTGCCCTAATTTAAAAAAAGAAATTTGCTTAATGCTTATTGAATTTGTTTAACTGTTGCATTATTTGTAAATTCGGCTGGATAGAAAAGCACAGTCAAATGCTTTACAAAATACTTTTAGGTAATTTAAAATATTTGATACTGGATTTTGAATTTAAATTTAATGTTCTATATTTTGCTCCTTGTAAATTAAAAATCTTTATTAATTATGTAACGGGCGGACAGGGGTCTAGCCGGTATAATAGAGCCTGTCGCTCGTTACATGTAAATACTTTTGCACTTTGGGCTAAAAAAACACACCTAGCAAATAGCACAGTTTTGTCCTACAGGATGTAGGGAGTGGCATGTATTTGGTTCTGACGTGAGTGGGGAAACTACACGACACACCCTTTTAACCGTTTGGTTAAGTTGGGAACATGACACAGGGGTATTGGTTTTCACTGGAGAGATTTCTCCAGCTTTGAAAAAGTGAAAAGAATGTGGGTTTGGATTCCGGAAACAAATCAATCAATCTACATTCCGCTTCAAGTCCCGAATTATTTAGCACTAGCGATAATGTTTGATTGAAAAGAAAGTGAAAAGAATGTGGGTTTGAATTCTGGAAACAAATCAATCAATCTACATTCCGCTTCAAGTCCTGAATTATTTAGCACTAGCGATATTGTTTGATTGAAAAATAAACTCAGTGGGTGTTAAAATTAACAATTAAAGTTTGGACTGAGGGTCAGTCCTGCAAAAATTGAAGAACGAATTTTAACAAATTTTCACTATTACACAAAGATGTTTTATTACAAAGGGCTTCTATGGTAACAGACCGCGTTACGGTGAGCAAGGTTAGTAATTTTGCACAGACACGAGTTTTTTTAAAAGCTTTTAGAATGATTTTTGAATAAATGATTAAATTTAGATAAATGCATAAATTTTAGATGAATTTAAAATAAATGAGTAAATTTTAAATAAATCAAACAAGATCACAAAACTAAGGCTAAACGACTTAAGGCAAAAACAACAACAAATTGGTGCTTATGCACCTGCCTTGGGCTACCCCTGGAGGATTTACAAGAGCGTTTTAAAACCAACATTTTAGATATTTTTCTAGGAAATTTGGGTTATTTCTATAAACGCTTGTTAACACAAGTTATTTTAGGCCGGGGTTATTTCATTGACAACTTAACCCTGAGAG
>JASAMX010019131.1:0-16825 GCA_030248175.1 Microlaimidae sp. YZB2_3 | reverse complement strand
AAAATTAATTTAAGCACTTTTTTTCTTTAAGCACAATTTAAGCACTAAACTGTTTAACTATTAAATGTTTTTATTGGTAGTTGGAAAGTACCGTGTTGGAGTATTTAAACTTTTTTTGTTAGTTAAGTCCGTTATATTTATTTTATTTTAACTAATAATACTTTAATCCTAATTTAAAACATTATTATAAAGTAAAAAAACCTCCTACAGATTAAATTCTTTTTTACAGATAAATTAGTTTTGCAAATTTTGTAATTATTTTAAAAAAATTATTTTATTCAAATCCGCACAAAATTCTACAATCGTTTTTTGTTTTGTTTGGTTTTAAAACTTGTTTAAAATATTGTAATGCAATGATTATATTTGTTTGATCAGAATTTATTTTATATGTGCACATAAAAAATATTTTTTAACTACTAATATCTGCAACTTTAAAATGTTTTAATCTTTTTATTTGTATCATAAATTGTCACAATTAAATGACCTTTCAATCAAGTTTCACAATAGAGAGTTGAGAAAACAAACAAGTTAATTCAAAACAATAGACAAAGAAAGGGGAATAAGAAAGGAGGCTGATTTTCGGAGGTACGTTCCGAGGTTACGCGGCTATCGGAGGTAAGTTCCAAATTGCGCGGTAGTGGGAAAAAAATCGGAGGTAACTTCCGGGGTTTTTTCGGCGGAGGTAAGTTCCTCTACCCGAATTCTACGCTTATTCTTAAACTTATGCTTTCTTATTGTAATAAAAAAGGCGTGATGAAATAAGCGGGCAGCGTCCGATTTGCGCGAAGAATGTACTTGTGTATTGCCGGCGCCGTATTTCTCATTTAATACAAATGCTATAGGCACCTTGCACTGGAACTCCGTTTATACATGAAATATGCAATAAACATAGCGAGTCACCATACTGGATAATTACCGTATCTCCTACGGGTTGCCCACGACTCGCTCCCGCCGACTCGCTCCCGGCCCAACTCGCTCCCAGCCCAACTCGCTCCCAACCCAACTCGCTCCCAGCCCAACTCGCTCCCAGCCCAACTCGCTCCCGGCCCGACTCGCTCCCAGCCCAACTCGCTCCCAGCCCGAATCGCTCCCAGCCCGACTCGCTCCCGTTTAAAACTGTAAACGCATTTTTATAACAGAATATTAGTTTAGTAAAAAATGTACATATGACACAAAATTATATAACAAAAGGAAGATGGATTTTTCTAAGCCTAAGCCTAAGCCTAAGCCTCAGCCTAAGCCTAAGCCTCTTTACTGTGCGATAAAGCATAATGTCTAATAATACACTGCATCACGCATTGCATCAAATCCATCTTCCTTTTGTTATATAATTTTGTGTCATATGTACATTTTTTACTAAACTAATATTCTGTTATAAAAATGTCTTTACAGTTTTAAACGGGAG
Organism: Microlaimidae sp. YZB2_3; assembly: GCA_030248175.1. NCBI lineage: Eukaryota > Metazoa > Nematoda > Chromadorea > Desmodorida > Microlaimidae > Microlaimidae sp. YZB2_3. Next base: position 15,420 of record JASAMX010019131.1, on the reverse strand, counting down.
CGAGTCGGGCTGGGAGCGAGTCGGGCTGGGAGCGAGTTGGGCTGGGAGCGAGTCGGGCTGGGAGCGAGTCGGGCTGGGAGCGAGTTGGGCTGGGAGCGAGTCGGGCCGGGAGCGAGTTGGGCTGGGAGCGAGTTGGGCTGGGAGCGAGTCGGGCTGGGAGCGAGTCGGGCTGGGAGCGAGTCGGGCTGGGAGCGAGTTCGGCTGGGAGCGAGTTGGGCTGGGAGCGAGTTGGACTGGGAGCGAGTTGGGCTGGGAGCGAGTTGGGCCGGGAGCGAGTCGGGCTGGGAGCGAGTCGGGCCATACCGATCTCGGGTTTCGTAGTATTGAGATCAACGGATCGAAATTTCGCGCGCTTTGGAGAGTTGATCTGCCTACTACAAAAGATAAGTAGGAGATACGGTAATTTCCATTATGGTGACTCACTATGTTTATTGCATACTTCATGTATAAAAGGAGTTCCAGTGCAAGGTGCCTATATTTGCTGTAGTTTTTGTTTGCGTGTTTTTGCGTACAAATAATGTAAAATTGCAAAATTTTAACTCCATCTATCCAGCATACCAAAAGGACTTCAATACGATTCTTTACAGTGATATTGGGTTTTCATTTTTCACGATACCCCTTTAAATGGCGGCTCTAAATTCCCTGGCATCTATCTACGATTTAGGATCTTTAGAGCCGAGGGCACGTAGACCTGGAACTTGGAGCCGAAAAAAGGGGACTTGGATCCGAAGAATGCGAAATTCGGATCCAAAAATGTGAAATCGCTAAAACCTATATAACTAAGCCCAGGCCAAATTCGAAACCTAACCGCTAACCATTTTTTTTATTTCCGGTTCCAAGTTCCCAAAATGTTACTACGGCTCCGAATTCCACGTTGACGGGTCCAAAGATCCCTTTACTCCCTTTACCCCAATAGTCCTTTAAACGGCGGCTCTAAATTCGCCGGTATTTATCTAGAATAAATCTTTTGTTTTAGGAGCCCTGTGCTACGCTGAGTTGGGTACGTCCATTCCCAAATCCGGCGGGGACTACGCCTACATAAACGAAGCTTTCGGCAGCTTGCCCGCCTTCCTCTTCCTCTGGGTGGCTCTGATCATCACCAACCCGACCAGCAACGCCATCATCGCCCTCACATTCGCCAATTACGTCCTGAAACCCGTCTTTCCCGACTGCGATGTACCGGACACCGCCGTCAGACTCCTGGCAGCTACGATAATTTGTAAGTTCCGTTGCGTTGATGTTTGAGAAATATGAGGTCGTATAAATGCAAGTTGTCATTTGTCAAATTATGAACTGAAACCGGTCGTTTTTATTGACTGTGACGTCCTGGACACCGCCGTCAAATTCCTGGCAGCTGCAATTATCTGCAAGTTTTGTTGATGTTTCAGAAATATGATGCCCTATAAATGCGGGTTATAAAAAAACATAGAATAAAGTTTTTTAGAAATTAAAGCTCAATGGATAAATCGTCAACCATATACAACCTGCAACCTGGGGCCGTCTGAGTCTATAAATTCGAAGCCTAGGCCAAATTCTTATTTGGAGCTTCATGTTCCATTTAGTTTGTGATAGCTCTTTGTACCGCCTGTTGTTAGAGTTTTCATTGGCTATTTTTACAAAAGCTTTCTTATCATTTCAGTTTTTAAAAAAATTGTTAACAATATTGTTGACGAAGGTGTCTGGGAAAAAGACAAAAAAAAAGGTGCTTTTGCTAGTAGATGGTGCAATTTGAATATCTAAAATTTCACATAAATTTCTAAACAAATACCGCGGGCCATTTTTTTTCTCTAAATTCATTTCGACAGAGATTTTCGTTTCAGAGTATTTCGCAGGTCGAGCAGCCTGTTGTGTATAGGCGGACCGAGGATTGTTTTTCGGTAGTTTTCTTTGTAAATTTTTTTAGTTAAATTTCTTTCAATTAACAAAAACTTTAAACTGATTAATTGTGCAATTTCTAAACAAATTGTTGCTGTGAACATATTATGTTCAATAAATTATTGTACTGTTCGTTTTTAGCTTAACTTTTCTTTTTATTCTAGGTTTTCTCACTTTAATTAATTGCGTTAGTGTTAAATGGACTACGAGAATTACGGATTTTTTCTCTGTGACCAAAATTTTCGCCTTAGCTATCATTATAGTTGCCGGACTAGTATGGATTTGTTTAGGTAAGATTTTAGAAATGCGTTGTTTAGCGGCAAGAAGAGATCTTGAAGTCGTCAGAAAATGCTGAGAACTTGGAGTCTTGCGTAAAAGGTAGGTGTTAAAATCTCAGCCTAAATTTATTAATTTCCATTTTTTGGGCTCCGAATTCGCTTAATTTTTTGACGACTTAAAATTTAATACCAGTACTTAAAATTTTGTTGCAATATATTTGATTGTAGGAAACTCGGAATCTCTAGATGTAAAATACATTTTTGGCGGAAGCCGCTATGAACTATCACCTATAATTCATTAGGTGGTATTAAATTATTATTATTATTATTATTATTATATTTATTTCGTTGAAAAACAGGAAACATACATAAGCAAGTTAATACCGCACTGAGATTGTATGTACCTTTTATAAACTAAAAAAAGAAGGAAATAAACCACACACAATAAGCCAAATCCCAAAACCCAACTGCAAATACAAACCCAAGAGCAGGAAAATTCTGCCAAAATCATGTCATTTACACCTGTAAAATGATTCCGGACTCACCACAAGAGCAAATGCCACGACAAAACCAAAACCATCCCACTTCCAAGGAAAAAATTGCAGGCAAAGTTTTGAGCGCTAAAACTATAACACGCAATAGAGTAAGACACAAAACATTAAATAAATTAGTACATTATTACACTGTAAAAACTATAAAACATTGTAATATACATTATTTTCCAGGAAAGTATTTAAAAAAACTCTATCACGCATATTTTTAAAAAACCTTTGCTTAGTTTGATCACAAATCATTGTAGGAATTATATTCCACAGTCTTACAGACTGTCTCAAAGCTGATAAATTGGTTCTAAAAAAATGTTTAATAGGCAAATGATATTGATAATCATTTATTATTAATCGTTCTGCTCTTCTTACATTGCTGTCTGTGACTAAAGTCAGTTTATTTTCAGGAAAACAACGAAATTCATTGAAATAACAGTATATAAGTCTTGCACGAAAGCTTGCTGCTGTGTGAATTACTGAAATCAAACCACTGTTGTCTTTCAGTAGTTGATATGAGTGGGAATAGTCTCTATACAGCATTCTAAGACAGGATTGCAGACATTTTTCCAGTTTAAGTCGATCTTTTTGCAAACAGGGATAATAAACCGCCAAACCATATGTTAGAGATGAAAAAATTGTACTAAAAAATATATTTTTTAAAGTATCAGATTTAATATTCTTACCTAATAGTTTGCAAAGTGCACCCGCGGCTTTTCTTAAAGAGGCACACTTAATTTGAGTATGTTGACTCCATGAAAAATTTTCATCCACATTTAACCCAAGATATTTATATTGTTGCACTCTCTCAATTATATTTTCACCCAATTTTAAATCATAGGTCAAATTAACCCGATTGTTGGCCAAAGAAAGCAGTATATATTTAGTTTTACTTGTACTAACTGTTAATAAACGCTGGGTAAAAAACTCATTAATTAATTTTATGTCATTGTTGAGAGCAATTTCGTCTGCACCTGAAACAATTGGTTTAATTAAGCAGAGGTCATCAGCATACATTAAAATTTTTGATTGCCGTGATAATGCAACTGAACCTAAAAAATTGCAGTAAGCAATATACAGCAAAGGTCCCAGTTTTGAACCTTGAGGCACTCCACTTGAAACATGCCTTTCTCTTGATAAAATGTTTTCTACCTTGACTTTGAACAATCTTCCTGAAAGATAAGATTTTACTTAATTTAACAAACAATTACTAACACCAAACTCGTCTCGCAGACATCTTAAAAGATTTTGGTGCGGGACTGAATCGAATTTTATTTTATTTAATTTATTCATTTTATTTTAATAAATAAAATATTTATTATTTTATTTAAATAAAATAAAAACGCCCGACCCACCACTTACCACAGTATGGAATACCAATGCTTCAAAAAACTCTGGCGGAAAAACTTCAAAAACTTCCTTTGGCGGAGGGATGCATTTATAAAAATTACGTAGTAAACATATATGTGGGCTGAAGTAATCCAACTTTCAATTGACTAGGTTTGAACTATCAATAAACCGGTATAGTAATTTCTCAAAGATTATTGAAATGCAGTAAAAAAAGCTCAGGGGCCTATTTCATAAAGATTTTTCTAATTGTAAATTAATAAACGCATTTAATTTCTTCTTATTTTATTAATTAAAAAATACGTACGTAACTGTGGAATTTACGGAATTTACAGACATGTAATTTTTTTAAATTCTAAACGCAATTTTATTAATATAGTTTTTAATTAAAAAATACAAAAGAAAAATATGCGTTTATTAATTTACAGCTGTAAATCAATTACACGCAATTTTTATGAAATAGGCCCCAGGTTATTTTCTTGGTGGAGGAATGAAGTCCGATATGAACAATCAAAAATAGGCAAGGGTTGCTGTGGGATTATACCATTCCTTAACTTTTTTTATCGTCTAGTTTTCCCTTAAAGTTGATCATTTTTGGGTTATGTAATTGTTTTTTGTGTTTTAAGTTTTTATTTTTGCTTTTTAAAAATTAAAAAGTGGCCAAAATTAAGGCGGATTTTGTTTGTTTTTTTTTGTTGTTATTTTTAGGTTAAAAATATTTTTAAAAAACTCAATAGAGTGTAATAAAATTTTTACCAGGCTTTCTTTAAAGTTGGCTGGTTGTAACAAAAGCCATTTTTTGTTGAAATATTTTTAAAAAAAATTAACAGAAAACACGTGTTCTTAAAATTAGTGTTTTTTGCGGTTTTGACATAGAGTTTCTGACTTAATTTCTGACTTAATTTAATACCTAGTACTTAAAATTTTGTTTCAATATATTTGATTGTAGGAAACTCGGAATCTCTAGATGTAAAATACATTTTTGGCGGAAGCCGCTATGAGCCCGGCGCCATTTCTCTAGCCATTTACTCGGGAATATTCTCATTCGCGGGATGGTAACTGCATATTTTTGTATTTTATTTTCCTTTTAACCTTTTGCGATTGTTATGGCGGATTAAACGCGAGTGTATATCGCGTCTTAATGTAAAAGGGCAGCCGTATGAACATGCGGAACGCGTAGGGTCGCAGCAGCAATTTATTAGTGATGGCCAGCTCCGGTTCGGGGTTCCGGATATTCCGGGCAAAATTTGAAATTCCGGTTCCGGTTCCTGTTCCTGATTTTAGCAAAATCTCAATTACGGTTATGGTTCCGGTTTCGGTGTTCCGGGGGTTTCACAGTTTTATAGGCAGTTCCGGTTCCGGGTTCCGGATGGTCAGGGCAAAATTTGAAATTCCAGTTCCTGTTCTGGATTTTTGAAAAATCTCAGTTCCGGTTTCGGTCTTCCGGGGTTTCCGCAGTTCCGCCCATCACTACAGTTTATTATTGAGCTGCCGTGGCGTGTTTTCTGTCCGCGTTTTAAACGCGCTATTTGGCTCCAAAAATCACAAATGGATAAAGCAATTCCAACTAATAACTCTTAAATTTTCGGCCGTAACGCCCTTTTTATAACTTTTATTAATTTCTTTAGTTTTAAAAAAATATTATTAAATTGTGCGAACGTTACAGGAATATGGCTGAAAAGTTATGTAATGTAACGCAAATTTGGGAGTTTTGATTTGAATCAGGCTTGTGAATATGTTAAAAAAATGTACAAATTATTTTCTCGGTTCAAAATTCCAAAAACAGGCTTTTGGAAGTCTATTAAGTAAATTTAGAGAGTATTTTTGTTGTGAAATTTAACCCAAAAATTCTTTAAAATATATTACAAAACAAACCCTAGAATTAGTTTTTGGTTAAAAAAGGTTAAATAGTTATTTTACATAATATTTTAAACTTATTTTACAAAAGACTAAGTCGTCGTTACTACGGCAAAATGAGCCGCAGTTCGTATATAATATGTGTGCCTGTGACTCATTTTAAATTCGAATTAGGGCGATATTAACTACAGAATAAGTCACAATGACGTGTATTTTATAATGACAGTGGCTCATTTTGCTGTAGTAATGACATAGTGCACAAAAAATTACCGAATAATCCGGTTACAATTTTTAAAACGTCGATATTAAAATTTAAAATATGGTACTGTTGAAAAATTTTTTATCTTGCAGAATTTCAAAAAATGCGGTCTTATTCTTAAAAAAAACTTAAATTGTTCAACCTATTTTCGATAATTTAGCTGATTTGCAGATAAATTTGAGAGTTTTATTTATTTTTGCTAGTGAAAACACTTCAGTACTGTTTATAAAAATATTTAGTTTTGCACTATTTTAGGAATTACCTGAATTTCGTGACCGAAGAAATGAGAGATCCTTACAAGTAATTTAATTAAATTTTATTTTAAATACCCAGGTTGTTAAAATACACACAACATTGCTTAACTATCAAAATAACTTGTAAATCTTTAAACTTAAAAATCAAGTATATTTAATCTTTGTATACAATTTTGTCAAGTTTTGTTTTTCATTTCTTCCAGAACGGCCCTGGTTTCGCTAGAAAAAAAAATATACCCCTTTGGCAAAACTTTAAATTTTTTCTAAATACTTATAGTTTTTTTAAACAAACTTTAGATGTATTTTAAACTTTTTTCCGACTAATACTAAAAAAGTTTTTTCCGTAAATTTTTTACGAGTCATCTTGGATGAATTGGAGTTTTTCATCGGAATTGTCAGACTCTGCTGAAGTATATTTTTCTGCGTCAAAGTCATTAATTTTAAGAATTTATTACTTTCAAAAATTTGACAGTAGATAAAAGTACATAAATAAAAACTTGTACCTATTTTTTCTTTCTTTAAAAAATGTTTGCCAATAATTACGTCAGTATTTCATAGAGGGAGATTACTTTTTATTTGTAAAACGTTTATTTAATTTTTGTTTTGAAAAATATTTTTATTTTTAAGTCAGTTACCCTACATGCTATATGGAAAAAATGACAAAAACAAAACCCGAATTTTTTTTCTATTTAGAAATCTGCCCCGAGCGATCTACATTTCTATGCCTTTGGTAACCTTGGTGTACATGCTAGCCAATATTGCTTATTTCGCCGTCCTTTCCCCCGACGAAGTGCTGGACTCCAATGCTGTGGCTGTGGTAAATATAAATCTATGTATATAAAAACCATTTTAGAATTAAAGTTATGAATTCGACGCGATTCAAAACATCACAAGTTATGTGGCAAAGGAATTTTTTTTACTGTTATCCCTTTCTTATTATTTAGGCGATTAAAACGTCTCTGAACACAGAGGAAAAGTGGTCACCTACCACTGCTTAATACTAAAACTTCCATCTTTATTGTTTTTCTTTTCTATTTTATTTTTAAAAGCCAGACGCGATTAAAAATCTGCTTTGAAAACGAGATAATAATAATAATCATAGGATTAAATCGTAACTATAATTTTGTAAAATAAAAAAACATCAAAAAAGACTCTTCTAAAGAATAATGGTCATGGTGCATAAGACGGCCCTGTTTTTTTATACCAAATAGCACTATCAAATCACATCCTGTACAATATATCTAAACAAAAAATGTAACAACACAAAGAAACAAAGTTTTTTTTAGTCTTTCGCAAACCGTGTCCTGGGACCTGCTGCCGTACTAATGTCGCTGTTTGTTGCTTGTTCTACAGTCGGCAGCCTGAACGGAATTTTATTTACTTCATCTCGGTATGATATTAATTTAAGTACCCGGAATTTTCTTCTTTTACGTTGCGTTTTTCAACATCTCGTCTATAACATGTCGTCTTGAACTCATCTCAAGATTTTGTTTTCTTAATTTAAACTTCGTTTTTATGAACCTATTTTCTAAAAGACACATTTTTTTATTTTCTGACTAAAACCATGAATTGAAAACTTTTTTCCCTATAAGCCTTTGCAAATTCCATCACGATGATAAACTTTTATGTAGTCATTTGTTCTTGAATACTGAAAATCTAAATTGAAAATTCCAAAATTTCGGCCACCAATTTAGGATGTTAGAAAATTGGCTTATTTTTAAAACACAAAAGAACTAGCACAAAAATAATTGGATAAATGTTGAATAAAGTGTTTTTGTAAAAGTTTTTCATTGGTGTTATTCTGCATTATCAAAATTTTCATGCAAAAAGTGAATTTTTTGTGATTTTCTTGATTTTTGCTTTGTGTTTAAAGTGCATTAAATTTAGAAGTCTAGAATGGTACAAGTTCCATACGTGTACCAAAATTCGATTTGACCGATTCAAAAGTAATTACAAATTGTAAAACATCTTTATAGCATAAATTGAACACGTAAACCTCATTTTTGTGGTTAATTTTTGGATTTGAGCCTATGAAAAAAAGTTATGAGCCGATTTGTACCCAAAATTTGCCCTTTTTTGGGATGTACAATTTATGTTATTAAGAAAATTTTTTTATTAAGCATTTAATCAAATCAATATTATTTTTTTCGTATAATCAAGTGTCTAGCAGTTACAAATATACTTTTATTTTTTTCATGGTAGCTACCATTTTTTTATAGTAACCGTTCAAAGACCCACTAAATTTTAGTTGTGAAAAAATTAAAATTTTTGAAAAACAACTTATTTTAATAAAAATTAATTATATTACAATTTTGTTTGATTTTTAGGTTTCGCTTAGGCTTAGGAACAATAAATCGGTGAAAAACTAAGTTTAAATCAGCGTTTAAAGTCAAACAAATTTTCTTGTCCATGTTTTTGGTGGTCCATGTGACTTTCGAATTTTCAATTTTTTTGAAAATTTTTGAGTTCTTCAGACTTTTAGCATTGTTAAAACATAGTTTTTAATTTAGTTTGTTCGTTTACAAAATTTTTTTCTTAACATCATAAATTGCACATGCTGAAAAAGGCCATTTTTTGGGTATGAATTGATCCATAACTTTTTATCGATAGCTTAAATATCAAAAATAACCACAAAAATGAGGTCTACGTGTTCTATTTAGGATATAAAACTGTTTTACAACTGGTATTCACTGTTAGATCGGTCAAATCGAATTTTGGTACACGTATGGAACTTGTACCGTCTAGAATTTTTTTTTGCTCGTTTGACATTTTTGACGTTTTTAAGCCAAAAAAATTTAACAAAAAATATAGATTATTAAAACTTTTTTTTAAGGTTTTGACATAATTATATAAATTTTGCTAATAACTATTAAAGTTTGCAAACGGGAAAAAATTAAGTTATATGTACCAAGAATAATATCTAAGGATAAATTTGCAACCTTTAAAAATATTTATCGTTCGTTTTAGCAATAGTTATAGCCAGTTTTTTCTAGGTGGCCGAAATTAATGGCTCGCGCCTTAATTTCGGCCACTATAAAAATAAAACTTTAAACCTTCAATGAGCTTTAAGTGTAACAGAAATTCAAAAATTTTGTACTGGAATAACAAAAACAGCTGTCGTTTGATTTTTAGACCAAAATAAAAAAAGGTGGCCGAAATTAAGTCAGCTACCCAAATGGTGTTTTCTTTTAATTAAAAAACAATAACAATCTTATTTGTTTCTAAATCTAAGCAAAACCTAAAAATCAAGCAAAAATTTATGGTTTAGGCAGAAAAATGGTCTTTTAATGAGCACGCTTATAAAATCGCACCCAAAAGACCCGTTTTCCGAAGACGAAATGTTTAAAAAACGAGCTATCCTAAAGCAATATGTTAAAGACGAGATGTTAAAAGACGTAATGTAAAAGTCGAAAGTTGCGCACACTATTTCGTCGTTACTACGGCAAAATGAGCCTCTGTCATTATAGAATACACGAGACTGTTACTCATTCTGTAGTTAATAAGGTCCATTTTTGAATTTAAAATTAGTCACAGACACACATATTTTATAAAAACTGTGGCTGATTTTGCCGTAGCAACGACGATTTATTTAAGATAGTATTAAAAGTGCTCATTATTTCGTCGTTACCATGCCAAAATAATTCAGAATCGGTGTACACTGGTCGTAACTATGACTTTTTTTATTTTATTACAAATTGTCGTTACTACGGCAAAATGAGCGACAGTTCGTATTAAATATGTTTCCCTGTGACTCATTTTGTATTTAAACAGGGCCCTATTAACTACAGAATAAGTCACGGTCATTTGTATTTTATAACGACAGTGGCTCATTTTGCCGTAGTAACGACGAAATACTATATAAGCGTTATAAATCAGAGTCACGTTGATTTTCTATTGATTGTGACTCTTTATGTCAAAGTAACGAGATTTATTATTGTATGCAACACAAGACTTCAAAATAAATTAGTCAAATGTATTTAATAAATTTTAATGAAGAATCACGACGGTTAATTCAAAGTACACAAAGATTTCGAGAAGAATTGAAAATAATTTGTATAATATTATTATAATTTGTAATTATATTATAATTTGTATAATTTGTAACAATATTCACAACTAGCTGTTGTTTTTTTTAGAAAAATTGTTTTATGTTTATGTTATTTTCGCGTATTATGGTCGTGTTTTTTTCGTTAAAAAAGTCATATACAAATTATTTGAAAATCTTTTCGAGACCTTTGTGTACATTGAATTAACCGTCGTGATTCTCCGTAAAATCGTATTATTTTCAAACTACATACATTTGGCTTAACAAAACTTAACCGTCTCATTCTCCGTAAAATCTTATAATTTTCAAACTACATATATTTGGCTTAACAAAACTTTTTATTATGATTATTAAACTGATAGAAGCTAGGAACAAAACAAATTATTTATATAGAAATAATATATTTGGTCAAGTTTATTATAGAATGTTTTTCGTTGGAGCTCGGGACGGTCAACTACCAGAAGTTCTTAGTATGATCAATTTGAAATTTTTCACACCAATGCCTTCTCTTTTAATTCTTGTAAGATACGTTTTTTTTTAAATTTGTTGTGTTTTGTAATTTTAATTTTCACTTTTTCGTTTCATAAACAAATTATTTTTCGATACTTGAATTGATTGATTAATTACTTTTTTTAATTAAATTCAGTTTGTAATATTGTAATATTAAAAATTCAACACAATTGTAAAATTAAATTGTAATTGTAATATTAAAAATTGTATTATTAAAAATAAAAATAAATAATATACACCTTTCACTGGAACTCGGTTTATACATAAAGTATGCAATATACATAAGCGTCACCATAATTGATAATTACCGTATCTCCTACTTATCTTTCATAGTATGCAGATCAACCGATAGAAATTTCGCGCCCTGATCTATTTGTATACTACGAAAGATAAGTAGGAGATACGGTAATTATCCATTATGGTGAGGCTTATGTATATTGCATACTTCATGTATAAACCGAGTTCCAGTGCAAGTTAAAAAAAATAAATATTTAAAAAAATAAATAAATAATAAAAAAATAACAATCAAGGAAGAGCGCGGAGCGCTGTTTCCCTTATAATAAATGGGTTAAGTCACTGCGCGGTTAACCGTTGTTGATGGCGTCATCGAAAATCAACAAAACCTTTAAAAGTTTTTTAGCCAACTAAAAATCTAAACATTTTCCATAACTAAAATATTACCCATATTTTTCTGATATTAAAAACCTAAAAAGTTTTGCTAAACATACCTGAATTTTATACCAATAAGCTTAATTTGCTTAACTTTTTTTGCGTGTTTTTTTTTCGGGTCCCCCAAAAATTATTCTCTGTGGTAAATATTTGGAGCTGATTTTTTGCACGTAGATGCTAAATTGCCGCCTCACCTGAATTTTATTCTTGTATATGCTCTATTGCCCGTAGTTAAACCTCTGTTCATGTGAAAAACGACCAGTTTTTTTCTAAGTTACGCATTAGGTACTGGGGTACTTGTGTGACACTTTTTTTCCTTACTGAATTACATATTAAGTAACTTCATTCAGTAATACACAATCTCTTGTGGTTATTTTTTTGGTTTAAATTATAATTCCTTACCTTTTTATAAAAATTACTAATTTTCAACGGGAAGAACGAAAAAATATCCTTACCACTAATTAGCAGCCATATGGCAACAATAAAAATATTTTAAAAAATAAAATGAAATAAATCTTGGGTGACGTGTGAGCGCTGCGGGATACAATGTTTCAATAGACGGAAATTTAGCAAAATCGAAACAGAAAAAAGTCTTTTTATATGGAATACTATGAAGCTACAATCACTCCAAAAATTTAATGCGAGAAAAGACTGGTCTGGGTAACCTCTTAAAATTGTATGGAACCTGGAAAAACCATTTACAATGGTGTGGTTTTGTTGTTTAGAAATAAACCATCAATCCAGAAAAATCAAGCACAAAACAAAAGTCCAAATAAAGCTAATTTCCAAAAAAGTGGTTAAATCAGGTCTAACTAAAAAAAATTAAACAGAAAAAAACACACTATTTTATATGATTCTTTCAGGTTCCATACAATTTTACGGAGTTACCCATACTTCATTTTTGTATAGTATACTGCTTAAAATTACACTGAAATTTTGGATATGAAAATAATTGTATTCATATCATGAGGAGACCATGACGTTTCTTTTAAAATGAGTAAATTTTATAATATATCTTTAATAAATGACATTGAATTCAATGCATTTAAAGGCGGAAATTCTATCAAAAGACGAAACAAAGTTTCGAAAAAAAAAAGCCTTATATTAAATGGAATAGTATAAAGCTACATAAGTCTAAAAATTAAATGCCAGAAAAGACTGAAACAAGTCTCTTTAAAACCTGTAAATTAATAACAAATTTTGTGAAATTTTCAGAAAAACAAAACCGAATAAAAACAATACGTGTAAAAATTTTAGTTTGCGTTTTTTAACCATTAATAAAACTTAATTCACATAAATTTCTTTCAAAGTGGATTAACTTTTACCTGAGTTAACCAGCTGTAAATACCACAGTATTAGTTTAAGTCACACGTCGTCAAAACGATACAAAAAAAGTATAACGCAAGCGTCACAGTAACCATGAAAAATTTCTGTCAAAATAAGTTATCGCATTGCGCATTAAATTTTGTAATTTATCATTATTTTTGTATAAAGCAAAACATACCGCCATATTAACGGCTTTTTAAAACCAAATATCAAGTTCTAAGTCCAAAAAACATTAAAAAATTCAGATTTAATATAAGGCGACTTTTAATTTAACAAATACATTGACAGCTAATTTGTTTTATCAAAGGTGGATAATCTAATAAAGGTATGTCACAGCAGTCTGTAGCAGCGTGCATCATAAAATCCAATTTGGGCCGCACGTCCGGCCAGAAGCCGCACGTCCGGCCAAAAGCCGCACGTCCGGCCAAAAGCCGCACGTCCGGCCAAAAGCCGCACGTCCGGCCAAAAGCCGCACGTCCGGCCAAAAGCCGCACGTCCGGCCAAAAGCCGCACGTCCGGCCAAAAGCCGCACGTCCAGCCAAAAGCCGCACGTCCGGCCAAAAGCCGCACGTCCGGCCAAAAGCCGCACGTCCGGCCAAAAGCCGCACGTCCGGCCAAAAGCCGCACGTCCGGCCAAAAGCCGCACGTCCGGCCAAAAGCCGCACGTCCGGCCAGAAGCCGCACGTCCGGCCACAAAGGAGTTAATTTTGCTGCATTGCGTTCTTGTTATTTTTACCATAGTGGTGTGACGTGGCCGACTGCTCTGGCGAATATATTATTTACATTTTTCTTGTGTGAATTATTTAAACTTTTATTACGGTCGTAATTAAAGTTTAGATTATCCACCTTTGATGATACCAATAAAATACACGTCAAAATAACAATAAAATACAATACTAAAAATATTCAATTTGTGATTTTCGATTTAGCGTATCCTGAATAATGCACACTTTTTAAACAAAAAAGAACTTAATTAATAAAAAAGATTCGAACTTTTTGTCAAATATCTTTTAGCGAGATTCGAACCTATTTATTGCTGTAGTGAAGAGAACAAGTCCACTGGACTCTAACCTCTAACCACTGGACTACTGCGCATCGTAGTCAATGGTCTTAAAATGTATATTTAAATAAGACGGTTCAGTTTGTAGTTTTTTCGGCGTCGAATCAAAAAATTAAAAAAAAATTGATTAATGTACAGATTTTAAGGAAAGTTTGGAATTAGTTAGATATAAGCCTGAACAATACCTTGGATTGTATTCAATTAAAAAACTAATTCAGAATTTATTTATTTGCATTTTTAAAAATTTTTTTCTATTTTTTTCAATTTTTTTAAAATTTTTAATTCCGTTTTATTTCAAATTACCAATAAAATTTGTCCCTTATTTTTTATTAACTTTCCATAAAATTTTAGCAAAAACTGTACTTTTCAAATTTTTAAAAAAACAAAAACTGTTTTTAACCTCTAAATTGTGTAGCTCAAAATGAAACAACCGGAAAAAGATGCAATTATCACCGTTGAATACATCATAATCTCAGTAGGGTAGTGCATTTAATTTCGGCACTTTTTTGTTTTTCCGATGTAACTTTATACTGCATGGCCCGATTTTCATGTTTAATAGCTCATTTTGAAGCTTTCACAATACTGCGTTGCGTCACAAAAGTTTCACTGTACGAAAGTATTTTTTTTACTTAATTAAATCAAATGGAAAATTGCCTAAATTAAATATGTGCATTTAATTTCGGCACTTTACACACAATCGATTGTTTCTCAGTGAAAAAATCATCATTTTCAAAAATTTAAAAGCCTATCATTATCTCCAGACAGTTTTCTTTAATTTAAGCTTCTACTTGTTGTTCAACGTGTAACTGGCAAAAAGTTACAGCTAAAATGCCAAATGGTATCAAAATGAGCAAAATTTAGGAAAAAAGTGCATTTAATTTCGGAACTTTTTAAAAGGACCCTTTTAATCGAGTTTAAGTGCAGTGCTATGCTATGACCCCTACACATTTCAACGTTGTCTTTTAACTATTTACAAATACAATTTAACATCCGACCACTTAATTCAATCTGTTTTTATCTACAGCATATGAGTGCCGAAATTACACTATTTTATTTTATAACGATTGCTCACCACAGACGCAACGTAGGACCACGGGGATTAAAAATTCGAAAAATAGACTAAATTTTACCAAGACAGTTTAATTTTTAAACCAATTTATTGCGTATTCATGAAATGCCCATGTTCTAAAAACGAGTAACAAATTTATTTTTTATAAATCACATAATTTCACATAAAAATATCATAACATAACAAATAAAAAGCTTACGACAGTCATCTACATACAATTAGCTCTCATTTGAGCTATCAAACGTCGTATTTTGTCCAGGATTACCAAAGATATAGTCCAAAATCAAAAATGCCCAATTGGGAAAAGTGTCGAAATTAAATGCACTACC
>JASAMX010019127.1:0-47706 GCA_030248175.1 Microlaimidae sp. YZB2_3 | reverse complement strand
GTTACTCGTTTTTAGAACATGGGCATTTCATGATTACGCAATAAATTGGTTTAAAGATCAAACTGTCCTGGTAAAATTTAGTCTATTTTCCGAATTTTTAGTCCCCGTGGTTCTACGTTGCGTCTGTGGTGAGCTATCGTTATAAAATAAAATAGTGTAATTTCGGCACACTATTGTTGTAGGTAAAAACGGGTTAAATTTAGTGGTCGGGTGTTAAATTTTAGTTGTAAATAGTTAAAAAACAACTTTGAAATGAGTAGGAGTCATAGCACTGCACTTAAACTCGATTAAGGGGGTCTTTTTAAAAAGTGCCGAAATTAAATGCACTTTTTTCCCAAATTTTCCTCATTTTGATACCATTTATCATTTTAGCTGTAACTTTTTGCCAGTTACACGTTGAACAACAAGTAAAAGCTTAAATTAAAGAAAACTGTCTGGAGATAATGATAGGCTTTTAAATTTGAAAATAATGATTTTTGACTGAGAAACAATCGATTGTTTGTAAAGTGCCGAAATTAAATGCATACATTTAATTTCGGCAATTTTCCATTTTTTTTAAAACTGATTTAATTAAGTAAAAAAATAACTTTCGTACAGTGAATTTTTTATGACGCAACGCAGTATTGTAAAAGCTTTAAAATGAGCTATGAAACATTAAAATCAGGCCATACAGTAAAAAGTTACATTGGAAAAACGAAAAAGTGCCGAAATTAAATGCACTACTCTACATTTGTAAGTATTTATATAATTGTTAAAACTGGGATAGATACTTAAAACAAAAAAAAACATTGTTAATACAATGTGAATGTGACCACTAAGGAGAACACAATGTGAATGTCGCCACTAAGGAGACTATAAATCTCATAAAAATATTTTTGAAGTATTGAATAATTTTAACCATATTTATTATTGTAATATTATTTATTATAGTTGTTAAGTAGGTTTTATAAAGATTTATTTTTTTTTAATTTTAAAATTTATCGTTTTGTTTAGATACAAAAGCAAGAAAACAAGAAGAAATTTTTCGGCGTACAAAAATCGATGCTTTGGTAACTCTCCTCCTGCAAACAATTCAGTTAAAGTCGGAGGAAAAACTTGTTCTTAAAGCTGTCGAAGAAAAAAATCTGAAGGATGATAAAGGTAGTGCAAAATACTATATAACTATTGGATAATAATCCCATATTTAATGCTCGTATGAGTCAATTTTGATAAAACGTACTAATAAAAATAAAATCTCTGTGAACAATCACGAAAAATTACAAAAAGTGTTAGCTTACTGCAAAAGTTCAAATTGCTTCGAGAAGCTCCGTGTTTTTTAAAGTTTACATGTAGTTAGTTCAATTTGTCGAATCTTTAGAAAAGAAGTCTCGTATAAAAAAATATTTCTGAAAAATTTTTAAGAAAAATTTAATAAGCTTGCCGTTCCTATATTCCTTGAAATACTTCAAATTCCTATTTTTATACTATTGCAGTTCTAGAAATTAAAAGTCAATCAACAATGCTATGTGACCATGTTTATGGGGTAAGATTTTGTTAATGAACTGTAGCATACTGTAGTTTTTGTAATTTTTGAGACCACATCGATTCACTTACACGCGCATGCCCACGCACAAGGGGCGCGCATAAAAACAAACGAAGAAGAAAATGGGCAGGTTAAAGTTGAAAGGATTTCGTTCCTTAGTAAGACTTTCCGTAAAATGACCTTCGACAAATGGCATTCTGGTAAAAATAAATTCGGTCAATTTCACATTCGGATCAATTGAGCATAGATCAATTTAGCTTGATTTTTAGGTTCAGCCAGGACTTAGAAAAAATAAACCTGCAGGTCATACTATGCGATTCAAATTAGTCGAAGGTCATTATTAGTACGAAATTCAAATATTGATAGTCAAATAACGCTGGTAAAATTACGTGGAACTCTAGGATTTAGTGGAGATAGTTGAATTTGGGATGTATCTTAAAAAAATTTTGCTGTCGTTTGCAGCTGAAAAATACTTTTTATCTGTAATCCGGTGAGGACGAGGTGCTTCAACTGGAAAGGCAAGTTTTTAACTGCCTGCTCCAAAGTAAATTTTGCTGTCTACTACCTGCCTGTATTTAAAAATTACCCGTTTTTACACTGCCTCTGTCCCGCCTTCTACCTGCCTCTCAGGCAGGGTTTGCTGCGTTCTACATGTTTTTAATCTTTGAAAGCGGTTTCGAAAACAGTGCTTATCGGAGTAAAATTTCGAACGAAAACCAAAACCGGTGGGATCTCTCTGGGATCAAAATCTACTGGGAGTTGCTGATTAAAAATTAGGATGGAAAGGAAATGGGGTTATATACATACATAAGCAAGTTGGTCCGGAGTGGGGGGAGGGTTAAACCCGAAATTAGGGGGGGTGGTTGAAATCCGAAAAAACACAAAATACCTATATTGTTTTTTTGGAGTGCATTTTGCCATATCGTTTTTCGATTTTGCAGAGCAATAAGTAAAAAACGCTAATTTTAGGTCAAAAAGCCCTTTTTATTTCATTTTTGAGTTTTTATTGTTTAAAACATTCATTTTGACCTCAAAACTTAAGTTTGGAGGCAGTTAGAAGTCATTTTAAAGACATTTTTTTCATTTTTCCAAAATTGGGGGTTAACTTTTTCTCCCCCCACCCTGAGTGGGGTGAAGGTTTAACCTCACTTCTCAGAATTTGGGGGGGTTAACCATCCCCCCGTGTACGTATGTTTCTATAATATAATGTATGTTATGTCCTTCTCTAACGTCCCCTTACCAATTATGCACACACGACACATGCACACGATTGAGCTCCTCGGGTCCAATAGATAAGTTCAAACAGCATTAAAAGAATTGATTTGCACGATATCCATTAAGATTGGCAACGATGTGCATCTGCTCATTAGTATCTTATAATTTAAAATTCACTTAGCGATTTAAATAATGCATAGCAAATAGCATCCCACTGTATCGTTTCTGAATGCAATCTATCGCCATGTTTAAATGCTATTTGGAAATTAGAAACATAAATTTTAAAAACATGTTAAACAATTAGACAAAAAGGCAATTTCGATGATTTTTAGATAAAAATATAAAAACTGATGTTTGGTATTTAAATCATGAAAAAACATGATCGAAGCATTTTTCGGACGTCGTGAAATCGTCAACTCATTTTAGACATGTGATATAATATTATAAAAACGTTAAAAGCACAGATTCATGTGATAACATATAAAAAAAGCAAACAATACTGTAAGCAATACCAGCCCCGTTTTTTAAAGGATTTTTTTAGTTATTATGAGATTAATTAAAAATTCTAAAAATTAAGCATAAAATAATTCTTTATCTATGTGATTACATTTTTCATCTATAATTATACATACCTATGTTTAATTTGATTAGTCGAATTTTACAAAATATGAAGCAATGCATTTAACTGTTATTGAGCAAGCTTTTTGGTCGTTTTTTAAATCACCATTTAAAATAAAGTTACGAAAATAACACACATCTAAACACAAAAATCTTTCCCAAAAATTCGCTTCCATCGTCACACGTTGTCTAGTTTAACTTAGATCACAATTGAATAAAATTTGTACAGCACTTAAATTGAATTAAATTTGCTAAAATAAATTATTTATAAATAAAAACACAAAAAATGCTTATACTAAAAAAATTTGTATATGACAATTTTACACCAAAAATTATAACCAAAACTTGGCTGGGAAAGAAGAACGTGGTCGTAGTATATTTCAGAATATAAAAGGGTGTCAAAATAAAAAAAAAATAAAGGAGGGTACCCCTTGATATTTGTTCTGGGATGCGTCCGAAAATTATAAAGCCAAGCAGGGGTTGGGGTGTACCCTTCTCTGCACTGACCAATGTTTAACAATTTTCTGCCCAACCATTATGTATCTCAAAAGGTGAAATAATCGACCTTTTTTCTATAGCTTTATTATTATAGCGAATTTTTAAAAGGGCACCTTTATTTTTGATTAAATAAATTATAGCACTAAAAGCTGATTTTCTATATATTTGTTCGCATAATACTGAAAAAAGTTAAAATAACTGTCTATATTATAACTGTCTATATAAATAAAATAACTGTCTATATAAATAAATTTAACAGGAATCAACGTTACTAATGTCGAAAACATAACATCCACTTATGAAAAAGAACTACAAAGAAATGGAATTCAAGTTACAGAACGTTCTTCATTTCAAAGGTATATTAAATCAGTTTAGATGTCAAAAGAATTTTTGTAATTTCTAAAACTCAGAACTGAACGGTAGGATATAAACACTTTGGTTCCACGAAATTTACTGAGCTATATAAAATGTTTGTTAATAATGATAAGTGAGACTCGATTGAAATAAATGCCAAAACGTATATTTTAAACGTTCAAAGATAAATAAAGTGACCAACAGTCAACTGAAAAATGCGCTTACTAAATATTCTCCGGAGCTCCAGTTTTTAGAACCCCATTGCCCAATTATCCATTTTATTGTTGTGTCAAGAATAATACATAAAAATTAATTAATAAAAAACCAAGAATGACAAATGAAGAACAAATTATACGGGATATAGATATGGATCCAACCTAAATCCATACGTTACGTTCACGTATGAATATTTTTAGATGCATTTTCCGCAAAATATATGCATACGTATGCATTTAGGTTGGATCCACATATATCCCGTATAATTTGTTTTTCATTTCTCATTCTTCTTTTTTTAATAATTAATTTTCATGTATTCTTAGTTTTTTTTAATAATTAATTTTTATGTCTTCTGAGTTGTGTTAATTTCCTAAATAATTAAAGATTGATTTTTGAAAAAAAAAAAATTGAATCTGAAATGTTTTTAGTAGCGATGTTCCTCAGAGCTACGAGCTCCATAGCGGAGCTCCGTTTTTAGGAGCTCCGTCCTATTTTATGAATAAAAAAGAGTGATGGTATAGATTGTTTTGTCAAAATTTTTTTGTAAACGAATTTTTTCCAAAACTCATTTAAATCGATAAAAATAGTTCTACAAAAACAAATGGAGTAGTTTAAAAATTATTTAAAAAACTTAAATAAGCCTCAAATCGCTGATTTAAGGGTCGGAGCTCCGGAACATGATATTAGAGGGTAGGAACATCACTAGTTTTTAGTTCAAAACATTTGGCAAAAATAATTTAAGATGCTTCTTCTCACAGTTAATATATTACTTATTTAAAGAGCGGAGCTCCAGATTTTTTTTCTATTATTTTAGTAGATAGCACTGTTTAAAGCATACATGAACAAGTTGGTCCGGAGTGGTGGGGGTTAAACCCCAAATTAAAGGGTGGGGTTAAAATCCGAGAAACGCAAAATACCCATATCGTTTTTTTTCTGGAGTGCATTTTACCCATATCGTTTTTCGATTTTGAAGGAAAAATACGTAAAAACGCTAATTTTAGGTCAAAAAGCCCTTTTTATTGCATTTTTGAGCTTTTTATTGCTTAAAACATTCATTTTGACCTCAAAACTTAAGTTTGGGGACAGTTAGAAGTCATTTTAAAGACATTTTTTTCTTCATTTTTCCAAAATTGGGGGGGGGGTTAACTTTTTCTCCCCCCCATTTCTGAGTGTGGGGGTTAAACCCCCCTTCTCAGAATTTGGGGGGTTAACCCCCCCCCCCAACCCCCCTCCCGTGCCCATGTATGGTTTAAAGGTAAGTTTAAAACAAATTCAGCCTACACAATTTTTTTATATATTACACATTAGATAATTTTTAATTAAGTATAGCAAAAAATAAAGTGGACTTCCATGGAACACCAATAGTTTTGCTATGGTTTAACGTAAAATCTTATTTTAAAGCGTAATAAGCGGTCTGGGTGAAGCGGATTTCTCGACACTGAAACAAAGCGAATACCTCAGCAAATCGAGCAGTTTTAATTCCGCGCTGGATCTAAGCGCTTCCGTTGACACTTCCGCGGCCTATTTGCTACTGGATGTAAGAGATCCTGACGATTTTAAAATGGGTCGTATTGTTACAGGTAGATTTTGTTTTTGAATTATTTACAAATAAATATGATAATTTAAAGTTAAAAATAGCAGTTTAAAAAATGCCCAAAAGTTCAGTTGATACCGATTTACGCAAAAAATTGCATAAAAGAAATTTCCATTAACAAAAATGCGATACAATATTGAAATTTTTAATTACTAAAGAAGTAAAAATTGCAAAATTTTGGGAATTCCGATTCCCCGCATTACAATAGGTATTCTATTGTTTTTTTGAAAATAAAATTTCCCAAAAGGAAATAATTTGTTATTGTAAATTATCTGACGCAAATTTTGGTGATAAAAGGCTTTTAAAGACCGTTTTGGCAACTTTTGAATTGCAGTGTCTTGCTGACTTTTTATGGTATCAGAAAACTAAGAAAGATTTTTTAAAGCTGAAAACGCACAAAATAGTTTAAAATTTGTTTTGCCCGCTAAGTTAAATTTAAAACCTCAAATATTTACATGAACGCACTTTTTAAAAATACATAATATTTTAATTCAAAATTAACTTGCTAAAAAACTAACTCGGTTAAAAAAACAAATGAATTAAAAAAATTAAAAAAGAAAATTTAGAAAAAAAATTCTTTAAATAAATTTAAGACAAATGCTGCAAAACAAGTTTGTAATTAATGTTTTGCTTATAAAACCAGTCATAACTCACGAACCTTTCATGCAATAGTAAAAATTAAACTATCATTTTACTCGTCAAATACTTTAAAATCCAATGGTGTATCCAGTTTTAACTATTTCAAAATTTTTGATTTTATTAATAAGTTAAAGCTTTTTAATAATTCACACAATAGTTCATCAAAAATTATTTTGGTATTATTTTCTCTAAAGATTATAACAAACAAAATGATATTTAAATTGTAAAGTTTAATTTATGATTTCTAGAGTTATGATTAATTTTATATAGTGCGAAAGTTAAAGTCAACAAAAAAAGCAGGATTGTTTTGTTTCAGTTTGTACATTTGAAGTTTTTTTGGTTAATTGGCAGTTAAGTTTCAACTCTGGATTTTTTAAACAATTTGAGGAGTAATTTCTTTGTAAGAAGTGTCAAATTTTGACTTTGAGTGCTGAGTTTTATTTATATATTTTAAAGTCAACTCCAAGCAACTTAAGCACTAAATCAAAAATTTAATCAGCTAAAACATAAAAATCTTGCTCTGAGATTATATAAAATTGCCAAAGTCAAAATTTAAAACTTAAATTTATTACTATATTAGTAATATAATTTTAACACTAAAAAATGCAGTTATTATTTGGTCGACTTTAACATTAGCGCTATACACAAATAGTCATAACTCTTTAAATAATCAATTAATTTTTAAAGTTCAAGTATCATTTTATTCGTAATATTCTTTACAAAACAATAAATATCAATATAATTTTTGATGAACTATTGTGTAAATTATTAGTGAGTTTTAACTTATTAATTAAATAAAAAATTTCGGAATAGTTAAAACTAAATACAGAATCAAATATTACAGTTTTTGACGAGTTCAATAATAGTTTACTTTTTACAAATGCTTTATGGGTTCGTGAGTTATGGTCAGTTTTATAAGCAAAACATTAATTACAAACTTGTTTTGCAGCATTTGTCTTAAATTTATGTAAAGAATTTTTTTCTAAATTCCCTTTTTTAATTTTTTTAATTCATTTATTTTTTTAACCGTCCATTGTGTTGAGTTTCACATGGCCCGGTGAACACCGCAATGACTTGGTAAAATTGTGAATACATTTTGTGTAAAAAATTTTAGAAGTGTATTAAACAAAAGATAAATGCTAAACAAGTATGGTGGCTCGCAAAGGATATTTGCACGCAGCTGTTTTTTTCATAAACTAAATCCAAAATACAATATAAAATGTTTGCAACTGCACGTAGTAACACATAAAATTTTAGCCAAAAACTATCCACTGGGTTTATTGTCCAGAAATCAAAATTTTGAAACGCCGGAAATGGTAGCTTACCGGAACAAGCCTGGGAAACTAATTATTTTGTACGACGAGAGCGAAAAATTAGCACCCAGAGCCGCTAGCACATTGGTCCAAAGAGGTTACGATAACGTTTCACTTTTATCAGGAGGTATGCACCATCAGTAAACACAGGAGGGTTAATTGGAATGTACCAAAGATTATTAGTTATTCTTATCGTGTTTTTTATAATTTTTAATCGAGGATAATATTATAACATTTTTTTATCTCGCTTATTAACAAAATAAACACAAACAAATCAACTTTATCCATTAAAAATTTGCATTTCTGCATTTCTACTGTAAAACATAGTTTGATAAACAGTTTTTCCGTACCGAGATCTGAAAACAAAGTTTTCACCTGTTGAGTGCTGAAAATTCTTTGTAGCAAAAATACCGCGCCATTATACAGATCATTGCACGCCAAATAAGATGGATACTTACCCACTTCGCTCTATTAACTGTTTTGCTAAAAGTCAGCTGTGCGGTTGCCTAATTCACTTTATCTACGTTGATGACAGTATCTTTTATGTGGAATTGCCGGAATGCTGAAATAGCATTTTTTTGAAATACTAAGCAGTGTTTAATCAAGATTTTTCGCTTTGTCGTAAAATTTTCTATTGAATATTATTGCAAGTCAAAGAGTTAACTTGGGCGTAATTTGCTTTTAAAACCCCTAAAATTAAAAAAAAATTTAAACTTAATTTGTTTTTTTTGTAAGTTTTATAAAATAATGTTTTTACTGATTTTTCAAAAAATTTAGTTTCTATTTTAAATGATTATCAAAAGTTATGGAAAAACAAGAATAAACTTTTGTAAAATAATCTTTTAATTAATTTTTCAAAAAAATTAATTCTATTTTGAATGATTGTCGAAAGTTATGGAAAAACAAAAAAATATTATATAACTTAAATTAAGTACGAAGTTAAAATTCTTTAGAAGGCAATAGTAGACAATAAAATTCATTTTGATTTTATTTAATTACTAAAATTTGTTTGTTTTGCCACTCAGATTTACATTTACGACACAATCGGACACTGATAACGTGATGATTTCAGGTCTCATGGTGGCTTACCAAAAGTATCCTTCCGGGTTGATCACAGGGAATTTGTCCAAGGAGCTGCTGGCGGCTATAGCCGAGGTGGCTGCTCAAAAAGAGAAAACCAACCGCAGAAAAAATATGGCGCGCAGCAGTTCCCTGCCCGCGAACTCTCGAAACAAGTAATGAATCCTTTACTCTACGCCAGAATGAGTCATACAGCACACTCGTACTCGAAGCAAAAGTTATGTTGTACGAAACCTCGCTAAGAAAACACACATAAACCCAAATTTTTTTAACACAAACCAAATTTGCATTAAATATTGTGATTCTAAAAATAAAATATTATTCTTTGCAGAACCAATGAAATTCAGACGGAATTAACTCAAGAAAATGCGGACATTTTAAGAAGACAACTAGAACACAATTTGCTTCCACCCGCAGCCAAAAGTGAGTTTTTTAACCATTATTTTTAAGAATTAGAATTAGCAGCTTCAATACAAACGCCCCTGTGCGAACTGAACCAGTGGCGTCACCAAGAGTGAACAGTTACCCAAATGGTGTGAGGTAAATTTTCAGGGCCATTTTGACTTTCAAGAATACGGTAACTGACTTAATTTCGGCCACCTTTTTTATTTTTTGGATAAATTTTTTCTGGTTTTTCCAATCGACCCAAAATTTGGTTGAAAAATCAAACGATAGCTATTTTTGTTATTCCAGTGCAAAATTTTAAAACTTCTGTTACACTTAAAAAACAGCGGAAGTTTAAAGTTTTATTTTTATAGTGGCCGAAATTAAGGTGCGAGCCATTAATTTCGGCCACTTAAAAAACTGGCTATAACTATTGCTAAAACGAACAATAAAATTTTTTAAAGGTTGTCAATTTATTCTTAGGTATTGTTCTTGGTACATATAACCTAATTTCTTCCCGTTTGCAAACTTTAATAGTTATTAGCAAGACTTAACATAATTATGTCAAAACCTTAGAAAAAACAATTTAATAATCTATATTTTTTGTTGAATTTTTTTGGCTTAAAAAAACGTCAAAAAAGTCAACGAGCAAAAAAATTCTTTATAAATACGGTAGAACGATGATATTTGAAAACAGCAAAAAACAACAGGATCTTTTACCTAAATTTTAAGGTGGCCGAAATTAAGGGAATCTTAAAATGCGCAATTAGTTAAACGCATTGCAAAGTGATTTCGAAGAAAATATCAAAACATAAAATTTAACAATTTTGAGCCTTAAATGGAAGATATTTTAAGGTTATATAATGCTTCGTTCTAAATTTGATCCAGTTTAAACACAAAGCAAAAGTAAAATCACAAAAAGCCACTTTTTGTATGAAAATATTGATAATGCAGAATAACACAAATAAAAAACTTTCGCAAAAACACTTTATTCAACATTTCATCCGGTTACTTTTGTGCTAGTTGTTTTTCGTTTTGAAAATAAGCCAATTTTCTAACACCCTAAATTGGTGGCCGAAATTAAGGCCTGGCCGAAATTAAGTTAGATATTCTATTTCTTTTCTACGAAAGACGAAATAAAAAATGGTATACAGTATCCATTTTAGAATTTCAAACCTAATAAAAGTTCTCCCGGTTTAAATGACCTGAGCATGATATTGGGGTGACGGAAAAAAATCACCCGTGGCAAAGGCGAAAAAAGCACCCGTGCGCAAGGCGTAAAAAAGCACCCGAAAGGAGCGCAGGACAAATATTGCGTTTATTTCAGGATAAATAGCGGCGTTTATTTATTAAGTTCTGAGTATGAAATTGTGTTATAACTTATTGTATTTATTACATTATAAGTTATTATAAAACTTAATTGAAATATTTAGTTAGTACCATATTATTGGTAGTTTACTATATTTGTATACTGTTGTATTTGCTTTAAAGTATAAAATTAAATTTAAAAGTATTTGCAAATAAATATAGATGAAAAATGAAAAAAAAATTTTAAACGACAGTATTCTCTGCTGGGTAATACAATAATGCTAATAAATGACCAGCAATCTGTGTTAGCTTTAAACCTGCAGAAACTTTAAACATGCGATTTTTCTATTAGTAATCACAATACTATAAAATATTTGAGCAATTTTTACACCTTTTAATTTGTTTGCAAAAAACACATTACCGATAACGTAGTACATAAACGCCACTGCATAATATTTGTAATGCCCTTCTTTCGAATGCTTTTTTTCGCTTTGCGTATATGTGCTTTTTTTCCGCCTTTGCCACAGGTGCTTTTTTTCGTAAACCTGATAGTGTACGGTAAAAACATCACTAATAGGCGCCTATAGACTAGTTCTGAATAAGTCTTTTTTAGTGTAGGAAGAGGGTACAATCATAGATGTTTTTGGTAAGATCCAGTAAGGGGGGTCCACCCCTTGGCTTGGCGGAAGGCCAAAATTTTTTAAGGGGGGGGGGGGCCGGACCCCCTGAATTTTTAGGGGGGACGACCCCGGGTGCGTCATATAAAATTTAGGGGGTCCAATTTTTTAACAAAGTTTTTTTTAAAAATAATTTAAGTGTTTTATTTGAATTTTATATACTAAAACGGCCTATTTAGTCCTAAAAAGTGTATTTAAAAACTGTTTTTAACTAAAAAAACTGTGTTTTTGACAGTAAATATAAAATTATACTTCTAAATTGGTGGGAAAGGTGGGGGGGGGGGGGGTGTCAGGCCGGACCCCTCTCGAGCTTGGGGAGGGGGCCTGGATTTTTTTCTAGGGGGGGTCCGAAATTTTGGCTCTGAGGGGGTGAACCCCTCTGTCCCCCAAAAAAACCACGTATCATATGAAAAATTGAGATAAAAATTACTTCTTATCATTATAGAAGCAAAAACATTTTTTGAGGATTAGTAGTTTTTTGCCGCTTCGTAGGTAGGGCGCTGCTGGCGCGCTTGGTTTCCACTTTTTATAATATTTTAATTACAGAAAATGCTTTTATTTAAAAGTTTGGAATGGGCTTTTTAAAATTAATTTTGAAGTTTTACTATCAAACATTAAAAAACCTGTGTAGGTTTGAGATCAGTTTCAAAGCACAAATTTTAACAAAATTTCGCTAATTCGAAATCTTTTGAAAAAACAATTTTTAAAGAGCCATCCAAATTTTTATATTGTAAGTTCAGTTTTGAAAGTTCTACACGGAAACAAAATTGAAAGTTTCCTACAGCTGTAATCTAGTCTTGGGGAACTTGGGTTATTTTTCTTGTAATACATTTTTGAATTTGTTTTAGGTCGTTTGATAAAAACAACGGAATCTATGAAAATAAAAAATCAGAACTCACGGGATATAAGACAGAATCTTCCAGCGCCAACTAGATGGTACTGATAATTAATAACTGATAATCTAGTCTTTCAGGATAAGTGTCGATACTGTATATAAATTTATAATTTCACAGCATTTTTAACTTTGTTTCATTATAAACTGATGGATTACAAAAACTTTTTAATAACTAATAAAAAAAAAATTCGCTGAATATAAATTTATAATATGATATTTTATTTTTTTCCATGTATCATTAAGCACTAAAGTTTTGTAAATGCATGTTTTGTATTAACGAAAACATGAATAAATAAAAGCTTATTTGTAAAAACTAATATAAAAATTGAATTCAATAAAATTACTTATAAATTATATTTATTTAAACATAATGCTAAAACATTACAATATAAAATTATACAAAACACGTAAAACTAAAATTTTATCAAAAAATTAACTGCTCATGAACATCGCAAGCTAAGATTTGTTTTAGCTTTGGAAAATAATGATATCGCTTCCGTTAATTCAATACAACACACTTTTGCTGCAGTGTCAAAGTTGGGCACAATCGAGTAAAATTTAAATTTTGAGTAAAAAAACACGTAATTGCACAGCAGTCTTTTCTTTCGCCACAGCAAAACAACGCCGTGCAGGGCTTAGTGACATTAAAAAAAAAAAATTTTTAACGCGGAATTTTTTCGGGGTAAACATACATAACCAGGGACGTAACCAGGGGGGCAGGGGAGGCGGCCGCCCCCTCCCCGAAACGGTCGGACAGGGGGGGAAATAAAGACAGTGGTTGGGGGGTCGGACAGGGGGGAAAATAAGCACAGTGGTTGGGCGGGGAGCGGCCGTCTTCCCGGGAATGGTCGCCAGATAGTAAAATTTGGGGTTTTCAGAGGCTAAAAATTCAAAATTTTCTAGCGCCTCGCTAATCGCTCGGCGCCAAACTATAAAATAATTTTAATACCACAATTGCCATCCAAAAACCAAATTTTTTTTCCGTTTCCCTTCGCATAGCGGTCACTTTCTATAGTATACATACATATATCTCGCTATTTATCTTGCCTACTCTTAATGTTATTTCAAAGTTAGTACCATATTTTTTATAAGTAATAAGTACTATACACAAAGCAAAACAAACAATCATATTGGTTGATTTATGTACCTCCCCCGCCCAAATTTTCCAGCCGCCTATAGCATTGGCTCGGATTTTTTATTATATAGGAAGGTACCCTAAAAAACATGGAGTCGAGATGCTACCTATGTGCTTTGGTTTACAATGTGGGTGTAGCCAAGGGGTCTGAAACATAGGTGAGAAGGGGGAGGGGTGGGGTCCAGCCCCCCTAGCCTCGAAATTTTGGGACCCCCCAGACGAAAATCTAGGGCCCCCCCTCCCCCCAAATTTTCGAATTTTTTACCCCTGACCCCCTCTAGAATTTGATATTTGACCCCCCTCCACCTTCCGGAAATTTTTAGGTACTTTTTCATACTAAATTTTTTTCCAAACACGTGAATTTTCATCACATATTCATGCTTTTACACCCTTTTTATACCAGAATATCGCTTTTTATTCAAGAAAAATGTAGTATTATCCTATAAAAAAGAACAATTATTAAAGTTATTATGGTTTAAAGCTCTTTTGCTTTGGACACCGGACCCCACCTGACCCTCCTCTAGATTTCAAAACTTCGCACCCCGGGTCGACCCCCCCTAAAAAGCTAGGGGGGTCCGAACCCCCCTCCTAAAATTCAAAATTTGATTTACCCCGGGTAACCACCCCCCCTAGCTTCCCCGACCGTTCTCACCTATGGTCTGAAAGGTCTCTAAATTCCTTTTTTTGTGAAATCCAGGCTCTGTTAATGTGTGCTAATGTAATTTTTAACTAAGAAAACATGTTTTTACCGCTAGAAGCATTAGATAATACGTTATTAGGCCAAAAACAGTGTATTATACAGCTTTATCCACGTTACCGTTTTCAAAAAAGGAGCTCCTCCCGAATTTTTTTTGTACTACAATCCCCCCCTTCAAAATGAAACCCTGGGTAACGTTCCTGTACATAACAGGGTTAAAAAACTGACACCCAACTTAAACGTCTATTAGAATTGCGATAAAATAATTTACAAATTTTTTTCAAGATAGCATCTTATAATATACTACAAATCGTCGTTTCGTTACTACAGAAAAATGAGCCACAGTTCGTATCTAATAGGTGTGCCTGTGATTTATTTTAAATTTAAAACATGACCCTATTAACTACAGCATGAGTCATAGTCACGTGTATTTTATAATGACAGTGGTGGCTTATTTTGCCGTAGTAACGACGAAATTTGCTTTTGCTGTAGGTATTGTGTTAAAAAATCACTTCTCTGCGCCAAAATGATTTAAACACGTACAGGGTTCTTCACATTCGTGGAATATAAATAGCTAAAGTGCACAAATAATTTTTATATTATATAACAACGAAAAAAATCTGAAAACAAACAACTAAAGGTTAATATCACAAAGCGTACACCGTTTTAACTAGCGGAATAATGGCACATAATCATTCTAAATTCTGGCTAAAAATGGCTAAAAAATTGTAAACGATTTTGAAACAATAGAATACTGTCTACTGAACTAACACATTGAAAAGCTTTAACATTTATTTAAAAAGCGTACCTAAGGGGTAATTAATAATACAAATTCCTTTCATTAAGCTTCAACAAAGTATTTTTAAGAAATTGATTAAATCTTAGAATATAAAAAAGTAGAAGTTTCTTTAGATTTATTTCAATTTAAGGGAGTACATTCGATAACAAAAATTTAAAAACGAGAAACGACCAAAGGCATAAAAATCGATTGAATAATTTCGATGAATTGAAAATATGCTTACTGAGACAATCTTTTATTAAGTGAAAACATAGATAGTACACCGCGAATTCAGAAATATAAATCAAAATGCCGAGGAATGTTTCATTTCACACCAGTGTAATTTTTCTATTAATAGCGTCTCGTATTTCGTTAATAATGAACCCGTCTGTTTCCGGCAAGTTTTCCTCTCGAGTCACGTGATCTACAGTTAATTCTATTTCTGAAATCCGACTATCGGCTATATTTGAGTTCAACACAATTAAGCGCAGAAGGGACAGGTATTCAGTTTTGTCCTGAAATACAAAAAACAACCATTTTTTCTATCGAAGTATATAAATAAAAAAAAATGCTACATAACTTGTTCGACCATAACAAGTTATATGTAGCATTTTTACCAAGTTTCACCTATATTATAGGTGAAACTTGGTATACGAACTATTCAATTAGATAGAATACTTTAAGTATAGATGAACTAATAGTTTAAAACCGTTATTTTTAATGTAAATTATCGTTATAATACTCATAAATAACCTTAATCGTGGACTGTAGACCTTAGTTTTCTTAAGAAACCTAAGCAAACCCTCAAAATCAAGCTAAATTTAAAGTTTAGTTTGATTTTAAGGTTTTGCTTAGGTTGCATAGGGAAACTAAGTCTTCCGTCCACGATTCAGGTTGTTCATGAGTTTTATTATAATAAAATTTCTATCTACGTGTTTTTCTTAAGATTTATAAAAAAACTGTTTTAATTTAATGAATTGTACTTGGAAAATAACTAATAGTTCGTCTATACTAAAAGTACTCCATGTAATTGAATGGGCCATACTTAAAGAAACCCTCTTTTGTATATTAATATTGATGACTACTTTCAGAAATCTATCCTATATATCCTATCCTAGACTACTTGTTATCCTATTTATGTTATCCTGGTTTATCCAATACAACCGTAATGCCTAATTTATTTTTTTCAAAATTCACACCAATAATTTAAAAGTTTTATATATTTGGGCAAACAAATATTACAAGGTTTGGGAGTGGATCATAGGTGGGCAGTGGAGGGGGAGCGGGGAGGGGGGTTATACGTTATACTCCCTCAAAAAACTCAAATCTGCCGACATCCCCCCTCCTAAAATTTGGAGGTCCCCCGCTCCCTAAAATTTGGGGGGTCCCAGTACTAAAAACGCTAAAAATGGGGTATTTGGGATATACACCCAAAATTTTTTTGGGACACCCACCCCCTCCCCCCTCCCGAATTTCGGGGGTTGGGTAAACCCCCCTCAAATTCGAGAGGCTGCCCACCTATGCGATGGAATGGATGGTAGGATTTTGTCACAACAATTTTCGAAATGGAAGACAAAAAAGCTTTTAGGCCTAAAAGTAGCGTTTTACCCAAGTTTTCTTCAAAATAAAAAAAACAAACAAAAAACAATGAGTAAAAGCCACTCAAAAAAACGACGTGGTAAGAATGCGTTTTTAGAAATTAATCATCACCTCGCGTATGACACGGGGTATAATTTCCACAAAAAAATCATCAAAATCGACAACAAAAAGTTTGACTCTGTACATCACCCTTAAAAACAAGTGGATCCAAAAGCAAAAAATTCTGCTAAATTAATTTTAATAAATTACTTTTCCTGGGTTTAAATCTGTAACTTCTCTGAGAATAATGTCTAATAAGACAGTGGCGTCATTGCTGTAGAACAAAGAATCCGCTAAATTGTCTGGCGCCGAAAAAAGATCTTGTAGCAGTTTTATCATAGCTGAAACGTACGGTGATTGCAAATGCGCATACGGCCACACGTGCTCCTTGTCTAAAAAATAAAAGATTAACAATCATTTTACATGTACGTAGTAATTTTTAGCATGTTTAGAACAAAAATGGTATAAAACGAAAATCCAGATTTTAACTTTAAGATTGTTAAAAAATATTAAACCAATAGTTTTTTTAGAATATTAACAATCCAAGAAGTTTTGGAGTAATGACTATATAATGAATTATTACTATTGGAATTAAACTCAAACCCATAAGATTAAAGCAAATTCGAAAAAGCGGTGTTGGAGCAAAATGTAATATTCGTTTTTTACAAACAGTGCAAAATCGCAGGTTTTCTTTATTTGCCGTTGTTGTTGCATTACCTGAATCTTATCTTCTCTATGCAGATTATGCAAAGGGCAGGCGCTAAGACAAGCCAGGAGGTGCGAAAAAATTTTTACCCCCATGGTTAAGACTCTTTGTCCAACATTAATAACGATCTGAGTTTTTTTTTCGCCAGTGCCTAGGCGCCAGCTGGCGCCTAGTCTCCAAATTTTAGGCACGCCAGCCCAGAAATCTGGGCACCAATAACAGAAATTTTTTTATGTCCACAAAAAGGACTAGAATATTATTGGTTTTTTCATTATATGCATATAGTATACAATATCTTAGACGTACTTTTTATTCTATTTAATTAACTTATTTTTCCAATTTTGAAATCACTCTGCCATCTTGCTTTTTGGACAAAACAGCTTGCGAATGATGTGCAGGTTAACTGGTTTTTTGAAATAACTCTTATAACTTAACAAATACCATCATGGTGAAAAAAGAAGAATTAGAGAAGGAAAACGAAAGGCTTCAACAAAAAGTTGATCAATTAGAATCGGAAAAAATCGTTTGCCAAACGAGAAAAAAGATCTTTTTGCAAGAGTCGAGCAGTTGGAAGCCAATCAAAAATTTAATAAGGAGGTTTTTTCGGAAATATGTAGCTAGGTTGTCGAAACGCTAATGCCCATGCTACAGAACCAGCTTGAAAAAATGGAAGCCATTCGAGATCATTCATCCGTTATGGTAGTATCTGGGCTAAAAGAATCGGGGAGCTTAGACGAGGAGAAAAAGAACATTGAGTCACTCATTGAAACTCTAACTGAAAGTGAAGAAAAAGTTGTGATTTGTGATCATTTTCGAATAGGAAAAATAAATCCCAAGTTCTCA
Organism: Microlaimidae sp. YZB2_3; assembly: GCA_030248175.1. Taxonomy (NCBI): domain Eukaryota; kingdom Metazoa; phylum Nematoda; class Chromadorea; order Desmodorida; family Microlaimidae; species Microlaimidae sp. YZB2_3. The sequence goes on along the minus strand of JASAMX010019127.1, from coordinate 29,596 downwards.
AGATTGTTAAAGGTAAGGGTAGCTTCCAAAAGAATTCGTAACAATATCGTTCGATCCGGTGGTAATCTGAAGGAGAATTACAATGGCGTGTACGTCCTACCCTCCTTAAGGCGTGTACGTCCTACCCTCCTTAACAGATGAACAGCGCGAAGTGCAAAAGGATATGTTAATTAAAAAGAGGATCCTAACAAAGGGTAATAAAAGGCGAATAACATTACGTTATTCTAATAATGGCGATCCATAGATGTTTGATTTGGATAAAAGATTGGAAATCAAATATTCAAATTCTGAATAGGAAAGCGCGCGTTCCGATTACGTTCAAAAAAAACAGTTTAAAGGCGTTATGTTTTAACGCGAAAAGCTTAAAATTTCCCTTTCAGAATTCGAATGTTTGGTGGCCGGTGATGATAGTACTTATGGTAATCCTGACTTGTTGATGGTAACAGAGACATGGTTTAACGACTCAATAACAAATAGAATGCTAGATATATTTAATTGTTACAATGTATTTAGAAATGACAGAGTTAACGGGCAAGGCGGTGATGTTTGCATTTTATCAGATAAAAAACTAAACATTATTGAATTTAAAATTAACAAAAAATTTAAACAAAATCGAAACAATTGTAATCGATTATATATTTTATAAATCAAAAATCCGATTAGTTTGTATGTATCGAAAACCGCAGTCTAATGCAGAAGAAGATAAAAACATTTTAAAATTCTTGCGCGAGACACTAGAAAATTTTAAAGGATCTATAATCTTGGCAGATGATTTTAACTTGGCAGGTATTGATTGGGTTTCCTTAAAAGTTAAATCAAAAAACCAAAATGAAATTGAGTATTTTCAGACTTTTGAAGAATTAGAGTTACTTCAACCTGTTAAGGAACCTACTAGAAAAAGTAACATACTTGATTTAATTTTGACCAACGATTTTGAAATTTTTAATTCCGTGGAAGTTTTTCCTGGTTTTTCGACTTCTGATCATGATTTTCTCAAGTTTTCTTTGAATGTAGATTTGTTTATGGTTCAAAATATAGAGGATAAAAAATCAGTTTGGGTACCTGATTTTGCTAAAGGAGATTATGAGATGTTTTCTATGTTCTTGTCGGCTGTTAATTGGGAACGTTTATTTTGTTCATGTACAAACATCGAAAGTTACTAGGATGCTTTTAAATCTGTTCTTTTAGAAGGTATTCTTAATCATGTACCGCTTAAAAAAATTAGTTATAAAAATAAAAGATATCGTTATTCTTCAGATATCAAAAAGCTACAAGCTAAAAAACGCCGAGCTTGGCGTAATTACAAAATAGGAAAAAACAAAAGAGAATACAAATTTTTGTGTAAGGAATACAAAAAAACTTGTCGATGCTCATAATATTAATCTACGTTTATTTTCTTCTTGTACAAACATCGAAAGTTACTAGGATGCTTTTAAATCTGTTCTTTTAGAAGGTATTCTAAATCATGTACCGCTTAAAAAATTTAGTTATAAAAATAAAAGATATCGTTATTCTTCAGATATCAAAAAGCTACAAGCTAAAAAACGCCGAGCTTGGCGTAATTACAAAATAGGAAAAAACAAAAGAGAATACAAATTTTTGTGTAAGGAATACAAAAAACTTGTCGATGCTCATAATATTAATCTTGAAACTAAGATTTTAGACTCAAAAGATTCAAAAACTTTTTACAAATTTGTAAACACAAAATTAAAACATAAAGAAAATATTCCTCCATTGCTTAAAAAAGATAAGTCCTTTTCCTATTAGTGACGAAGAAAAAGCAGAGTTATTTGCAGAATATTTCAGTTCCGTTTTTACAACCGATAATGGGAATTTACCCAATTTTGACCCAACTCAAAAGATAAATTTAGAATACATGCGTTTTAACGTCAAAGATATAATAAAAGCAATTAAAAAGTTGCCAAATAAACTTTCTAAATCCCTTGATTGTTTTCCAGCTTTATTTCTTAAACGCTTAGGACCCTGTTTAGCTGAACCACTTTGTTTATTATTTCAAAAATCTTTTGACTCTGGGAGTATTCCTCAAGACTGGAAAATAGCTTTTGTAATTCCTGTTTTTAAAAAAGGTGTTAAAAATAAAAAATCTAATTATCGTGCAATATCTCTTACTTCTTTTGTTTGCAAATTAATGGAAAGGCTGGTAGCATAGGTCACCGAGGGGGGGGTGGTCGGGGGGGCACCCCCCCCCCTACGGCCTCTGAGACTTACCCCCCCCCCTAAGGCTCATTTTTGACCCCCCCCCTTTGACCCCTTGAACCCCTAAGGCCCATTTTCGACCACCCCCCCCACCAGACAATCCCAAAAAATGCTTAAAAAATGGTCAAATTTCGTCAAAAAATTGTCAATTTTGGTCAAAAAAATGGTAAAAACACCCCAAGCACCCCCGGGTGCTTTTTTTCAAAAAAAAAAACACCCCGGGGTGTGACCCCCCCCCTGGAGGTAAAAAACCTCCACACCCCGGGGTGTGGACCCCCTTCCCCTGAGCCGTCGAAGGTCGGTGACCTACGGCTGGTAGTAGCTGTTCTTTTTTCCTTTTTCTCAAATATTTTGTCAAGGTGTCACCACGGGTTTAAGGCTAAAAATTGACGTTGTCCTTAAACAATAAAAAAGCAATTGACGTGATTTATTTAGATTTTGCTAAGGCCTTTGATAAGGTTTCACATGAAAAATTGTTGTTTAAATTAGAAAAATATGGAGTTCATTCATGGTAGGTTTTTGAAATGGATTGAGGCATTTTTAACTGAAAGAAGTTTAAAAGTAATCATTAACGGCGTTGAATCACCTTCATGTAAAGTAAAAAGTTCCGTCCCACAAGGTTCGGTTCTAGGGCCTTTTTTGTTTTTGATATATATCAATGATATTGTTAATTGTGTTTTTCATTCTAAAATTTGTTATTTGCCGATGACGCGAAGGTGTACAATACATTTTACAAAGATGAAGAAAATAGAAGCAAACAATGTCTTTAAGAAGATCTCGATGGGCAGAAGAATGGCAACTTGAGTTGGCAACAAACAAGTGTCAAGTTTTTCAAATTGGTACGAAATTCAGAGAAAATACTTTGAAATACAGTATGAATAAAAGTTTTCTTGAAAGAGTTAATGTCATTAAAGATTTAGATGTTTATATGTCTAATAGTTTAAAATTTTCTGATCATTGTGAAATTATTTCAAGAAAAGCTTTAAAAACTGTAGCATTAGTTTTTAGATCTTTTAATTCAAGTTGCATCTCTAGTTTTTTACATGGTTACACCTCGTACATACGGCCTCAACTAGAATATGCTAGCGTTATTTGGAATCCATACCTACAGCGAGACATAGCTTGTATAGAAAGAGTCCAACGGTCATACACCAGAAGACTATTCCAAAGATGCCATTTAAAAAGTCTCATACGAGGAAAGGTTAAAATTTTTAGGATTACTCACCCTTGAAGAGCGACGTGCAAATCAAGATCTTGTTGAATGTTATAAACTTATACATGAAACCACACATACTAATCGATATACTTTTTTCGCTTTTAATGAAAATTAGACAAGAGGTCACTCGTACAAACTAAAAATGGAAAAGCATACATAGAATAAACATAAGAAAATATTTCTTTTCTAACAGAGTAATATCAAAATGGAATATGTTAACGCAAAACCAAGTCTCAGCCCCGTCCATTAAAGTATTTAGAAAAAGTATTCAAAGTGGCTCAATTTAGTGCTTACTAATTAAGCCTTTGAGTCACATTCTAGAGTAAACCATTTTTTTGTGATGTATAGCGACCGTGATCGGTTTGCAATTATATCCTTGTTGTTTTTTTTGATCGTATATTTATAGAATAAACTTTCATGATATTTTTGGATAGCTTTTGCAGTCAAATGTTTTGTTGTATAGTACAATTTTAAAAAAAACTTTTTTGCTCATCTCTAATACTCAACAGTAAATGCGTAAAATTTAAGCTTATTTAAGCTTAAATATTTTAAGTTATTTTATATGCAGACCTGTGCACTGCCCCCCCGGGGTTAAAACGGGGGGGGGGCAATTCCAAAACGGGGGGGGCATGGGGGGGGGGGCAACTTTTTTGAAACGGGGAGGGCAATAAAACGGGGGGGGGGGGGCAAGCAGGGGGGAAAGAAAAAAAAAGAGAAAAAAAGGAGAAAAAAAGAGAAAAAAAGAAGGGAAAAGGGAAAAAAGGGACAAAAAAAGCGGAAATAAGGTAAAAATAGGTCTAAAATGGCTTAAAATACATTGAAATAGGCTAAAAACTGCAAAAAATTCGCGATGATGGCGTCATCATAGGTCAAAAATGGCGTCATATTTTTAGGGTACTTTTTCATTTTTTGGCCGGGGGGGGGGGGGGCAATAAAACGGGGGGGGGGGGCAAATCCTCCAATAAAACGGGGGGGGGGGGGCATTTTCAGACCGTGCACAGGTCTGTATATGCATAAGGTTTTTTATTGCTTTTAATAAGTTTTAAAAAATTTTGACTATCTCTGGTACTGCTTTTTTATTATTCATAAAATAATTACAAAATTAGGGCGAAGCTCCGTGGATTGATTTAGAGCTTTGCAAAGTGGAGTTCTGTTCCAGACAGCTCGAAGTTTAAAGCTTTAGTGTTAAACATAAATTAATTTTTTTAAAACTTTAAAAATTCTTGCAATACCCCTAAAAGCAGGGGCGTAGCCAGGATTTTAAAGGGGGGTCGCACTCCACACAAATTTTTCGAGGGGGTTGTAGTACTCCAAATTTTTTAAATACCATAAAAAAGAGGAAATTTTTGCGCTTCACGCTAAGTGATTCTTTTATTCTTTATTTTTTTAAATAAGTAAAAAGAATGTAACTAGCCAGAACTATTACATAAATATGATTTTATATATCATAAAAAAATAAATAAATTGTAGAGGGAAAAATTAAAACAATCACGCGCTGAGCAAAGCGAAGCGCGAGAAAAAATTTTAAAAATTACTCTTTTAAAACCTTAAAAATTTTGTGTTATTTTTTTGTCTAATTTACTAGAAAAACTGTTAAAAAATACGTTTACGGCAAAATCTAGGCGACAGGCTGGCGCCTAGACCATTAATTTTAGGCGCCAGCGGGAAATTCTAGGTGCCAGTGGTGTCGATTTGGCATAAAAAAACCTAGATAACGATGTTGGCAACCTTTACAGCTAGAGTGTTCACTGCATGCAGTGTTCACCCATTACAAGGTCTTTGTCTAAAGGATCTTTTAAGTTGCCTGGTATTGATCTTACTATTTAACGTCGTACATGGGCAGCATAGGTTTTTCTGCAAGGTCAGTGGTACAAACTGCACACACAATAGAGCTGTATTTGTCCACTGGTTTGCAAGATAGAAAACTGCCATGTGTGGCCGACGTACAACAACCTTTTTCTAGCCATGCCAAGCTGGACTCATTTCTATGAGAGAAAAGATCCAGCAACCCTGGAAATGCCCCTTTGAATATTATTGACTATGCCCTGCCTCCCCCCCCCCGCCCAAAAACGAAAAGTATCCATTTTTACTTATATTTCGTTTTTATCCTTTTCCTTTGTTTTATCTTTCTCCCCTGCTTGCCGTCCTCTCTTTTCAAAAAAATGCCCCCTTGTGCAAACCCCTATTTTGGAATTGCCCTCCCCCAATAAAACCCCCGGAGGGGGAGGAGGGGGGGGGGGCAATCAAAGGTCTGATTATTTAAAAGTATTTTTTTAAAAAATGTTTTGGAATTAAAAAAATGGTTTAAATAAAACCCCATAGTTCAGCTAGTAAAATGGACAAACTTTTAACCGAATATTAACAAAAAGTCTGTTTATAATAACTTAGTGTTGTAAAAAGTATTGATTTTGGATTATTTTAAGTAAAAGTAAAAGTAATTTGAAAAATTTTAATTTAAGTAAAGTAAGAGTAAAAGTAATTTGTAATTTTTTAATTTAAGTAAAGTAAAAGTAAAAGTAATGGTCAAAATTTTATTTAAGTAAAGTAAAAGTAAAAGTAAGACCTATTTTTTAAAGTAAAAGTAAGAGTAAAAGTATAATAAAAGTAATTTTGAACGGAGCAAAACACCGGTTTTTGGAGCTCCAAAGCTCTGTTCCAAAGATTTTTTTATGTATAAATTATTGCTAATTTTATGTATAAATTATCATTTTAATAAGTTTTTAGTCAAAATAAATGGTTTTAGCGTGTTAGTTGCTTAAAAAATGTTCTCTTGCCATTTACTTTACAAAAAGCCCATGGGGAATTTACCCTTTCAAATTACTTAAATTTTACTTAAATTAATTTAAGTATTTGCAGAGGAAAATCCGAGTAAGAGTAAAAGTAAGTGTATTTGAAATTTCAAAAGTCGAGTAAGAGTAAAAGTAAAAGTAATTGAAATTTCAAAAGTCGAGTAAAATTAAAAGTAAAGGTAATCCAAAATCCGTTACTTTTATTACTTTAAGTAAAAGTAAAAGTAACTTTTTACAACACTATAAATAACTATTAAGGTTTTTACGATGTTCTCAATTATGAGAAAATTTTATATTCTTAAAGTAATCGTTAAATGCATTTGATTGACCTCTTGATTATTTTAAGTGAAACTAATATTGCTTGGCAATCGAATTTTCCCAATTTTCTCAATTTTTAAACATTATGTATGATGTTTAAAAATTGTTAAAAAAATTGAACAACCGTTGCCGTCAGCTAAAATACGAAAATATTTACGCACAAAAGCGTGGCTTGCGTAATGAACGATCACGGTTTAGAAAAACAAACACAACGCCCAGATACAAAACTTTTAATGATAAAATTACATTTCATCCATTTATGAGTAAGGTTAGCATTTTTCGTCTGGAAAAAAACGCTTATTGATACAGATCGAACAGAAAGGTTAAACTATAAATTATTTTTACTGACGTTAAATTCAAAGTATTTATTTGAACCTGTTTTATTGCAAAGCAACAAGATTTGTTCGCTGAAAGTTTTCAGGGAATGCTGAGAGTAGGCCAGAGCCTTTAGGAGAAGATTGTCGACGACGTCAGTGAAATGCAAATTAAACGCTATTAATAAACGCACGGCGGCGTTCATACAGTTTTCTGAACAGTTTTCAATTTCATTTTCAATAATGTCCAGAAGGAACCGCACAAAATCCAGATTTAGAAAGTCTAAAAAAATAATTTTAAATTATTAAATTATTTACTAAAGCACGATAAGAAACCAAACGGATCTTTTATTATGGCTCTAGAATAATGATGTGTTAGCCAAGAACGTATAATTCTGAATACTCAAATTATACTATTTTAATTGGTTTTTAAAATAGTTGCAATACCTGCAATTACATACGTCTCTAATAAAGTTTCCTCATCAGAATTCAATAATAGAACTCAGTTTGAAAAAAACAAGATGTTTTTTATAATCATTTTTAAGAACATGAAGTTTTTTTTATTTTTGATAACCGAGAGTAATGAGTTTTTGACTAACGAAAAAAAATTTTCGTTGGCTTCTATTATCATTTTATTAGCTGACAACGCTCCCGTACCTGTGTAGTGTGAATAAAATCCACTGTTACTTAGTTATTAGGTTAACTGAGTCCTACTTACCATAATGTGTAAATGGGATCTTTTCCCCAGTAGAAAATAGAACACCCAGAACATCCAAAGAAAGTACGAACTTTTCTAAAAAAAGAGTTGTTTTTACGGATTAATAGACATTTTGCTTATTTTGATTTTTTATAAAAAAGGATACTCAAGCCGAATAATTAGCAATAGCGCATAATAGCAAACAATAAAAACATCACTAAAAATATTCCTTAACTCAGCGTGATAAATGTGATAATTTTAACCCAGACGGAAAAAAGTTTCAACAGCATTTGAAAATTTATGTGAACCAAATCTTATTTTGTATGTTGCTAATTTACATAATGCTTCGGCCACAATACACTCGAAGGCAACTGAACGGGTAAAAATTACAATAATAAAATTCTTTATGTTTTATAGCAATACAAATCCCGCAAGTTAATCATAACTTATACCAACATAAAATATAATTTTACCTGATAAATAGTTTTTGGTTTCTGTAATCTCCCTGGCAAGCTCAACCGGTAAAACAGATGAAATCAAAAGTTCAACTAATTTTGGATCTAGCAAACTAATCCGTTTGAAATTTTGAAGCAAATTAATTTTTATCGCAGTTCTTGTCTCCTACAATTTTTTTAACAGGCGTTAGATTTACCGTTTTGAAATCAATGACATAAAATTTTGGCAAATAAGATATAATTACTTTAACTTTCATTATTGATGACAAGCCACCGGGGGTTGATAACAAAAAATTGCTTTTATAGTCCTATCTTTTTTTACCAACAAACAAAAACAGTGAGTACTTTATGCAATTTTTGATCCTATTGCACAAAATATGTTGGCACTCTAGTCGTTGCCTTTAGTTAAAGGGTCTAGCGAATAATCTTAAAGGTGCGGTACCGAGTTCAACTTTTTGTCTTCGATTTTGATTGTTTTTTGTGAAAACCTTACTCCTGCCTCCAATATCATACAAAAATTTTTTGATCAAAATATCTGAAGTGGTTCAGGAGATATGACCTACCAAAAATGGCGTTTTTCAACAATTCTGTACTTGAAAGATTGCTCAATGGGTTTGGGTATTAAAATTTAAATTACAAAATAATGCACTTAAAGAAAACGGATACTTTCTACTTTAATTTGATACTTAATCGTTAAGATTGGTGCAGTATTATTCAAGATATTGCGTTTCTCGTACAAAACACTCGTGATTTTTTTGCTGAAAACACCAAACGACAGTAGTAATTTGATTAAGTTTGGCCAACATTTTTGCTCACACTTTTGCCAAAAATCGCGGGTTTTTGTAAGAGAAACACAATATCCTGACAAATACTACACTAATCTTAACTTTCAAGTTATCTTATTAAAGTAGAAAGTAGCCGTTTTCTTGCGTGTATAGTTTGTAATTTACATTTTAATACCCATTGAGCAATATTTTAAGTATAGAATTGTCAAAAAACGCCATTTTTGGGAAGTAGTATCTCCTGAACGACTGGAGATATTTTGTTGAAAAAATATTCGCGTGCTATTTATATGGGGCAGGCGCAGGGGTAAGGTATTCACAAAAAAATAATCAAAACCGAAAACAAAAAGTTAAACTTGGCCGGCACCTTTAAAGGAGCACTGTTATAAATAAAAAGTTTTTTTAATATGAGCATCTGCTGAAATTTGGAAATGTTGTAGCTTAGGTCCTAAGGAACTTATATCCAATTCAAGCTGATTAGTTCGAGTTCGATATTAAAGGAGTATCCAGACCTGCACACGGTCTGAAAATGTCCTCCCCCCCAGAAATATTGGTGGTTTTTCCCACGCCGTTTTATTGCCCTCCCCCGCCCAAAAATGAAAACCTACCCCAAAATTATGGCGCCATTTTCGACCTATTATGACGACATTATCGCCATTTTTTGCTGTTTTAGCCTATTTTAATGTTTTTAAGCCATTTTAGACGTATTATTACTTAAATTTCTCGTCTTTTTTGTCCATTTTTTTTCTTTCTCTCCTGCTTTCCCTCCCCCCGTTTTGGAATTCCCCACTCTTCCAATAAACCTCCCCCCGGGGGGCGGAGGGAAGAAGGGAGAAGCAGTGCACGGGCCTGCTCGGTACCGCACCTTTAAGCGTAGTGGGTGGAGATTTATCCTGTTTATCTTGCGCAATGTATAACACGTATTTTTAAGCAAACATTAAACTTGAAATAATATATACATTCGGAATATTTTGCATCTGCACAAAATACATTGCGCGTTTTCTAAACAAGCACCGAATAAAGGAACTCCTGGCTACAGTCACAAACAGCCATAGGTAGCCACAGCCCAACTCGAGCGGGGCGAGTTGCGAGTTAGTTTAGTTATATCCCCCAAAAGTCTTGAAACTGCTGACAAACCCCCTCCCCTATAATTTGAGGGTAGACCGAACACTCCCCCTAAAATTTGGGGAGAGGAAGGGATCCCATTACTAAAATCGCTAATAATGAGGTATTTCGGGTAAACCCAAAAAATTTTAGGAACACCCGATTTTTATGGGTCGGGATCGATAATATCCTCCTCTTTACTAATCCGGGAGGCTGCCCATTCATGCAAACAGCCGAAAGTTAACAAGCCGGTCCGTATTCCGTTGTTAAAATTTCGGAAATTAACCTATTAACCGCCCCTTTTATTTTAGGAAACCTAAAAATTTGTTAAATGCTTGTTTTTGAAATTACAGACGTTAGAGAAACACAGTTTTATTGTGTATTATTTAAAAACATCAAAAAATAAAACAGAAATTTTAGGTTGCCTTGTGCACTTAAATTTCCGTTACCGTTCTGTTAACAAAACTCAAATTTTACAAAAAATTGTTATTCCCAGGGGGCATTTTGTCCAAGGACCGCTTGACATGGAGCTCTATTCTTTGATTTTTTAATATAAATGTTATAATACAATCTTAACATCTATTTACCATTTGATAAAATTCCACTAGTTTTGACAGCGCTTTGTGATTATTGTTCACTAATTTTTTAATGGAAACCCGAGGATCTGCCAGTTTCTAAAAAAAAAAACCAAAACAGATTATTTTTAATTTTATCTTTAATTTTTAATTTTGAAATCAACTATAAAGCAGATTCATGACCGTACCCAGGATTTGACTTAAGACAGGAATTTTTTCGAGAGTGCTTTATTAATGGTCTTAAAAAAGGGCCGGCCGTAGGGTAGGGACGGGAGACCCCTAGAAAGGGGAGAGGGATTCGGAGAGAGTGAGGTTTTCTTCAACGGGACCAAGGGGCAGAGCTTCTTAAGGTGGGGTCCTCAGGTGGGCAGAATGCTCCTCAGGATGAAATTTTATTTATAATTTTAAACTTTTAAATTTTTCCCAAATTATTCCCCCTGGGGCATGTAGTGGAGTCATTGCGCCTGACTTAAAATGAATTACATTTTTTTGCACTTTTTTTACCTAAATACTATTTCTTATTATCATTTTTATGCTGATGGTGAAACATACATGGGCAAGTTGGTCCGGAGTAGGGGGGGTTAAACCCGGATTTGTGGGGGGGGGAATTAAATCCATGAAACGCATTTTACCTATATCGTTTTTTGGATTTTAAAGGAAAAAAAGATAAAAAAAAACGCTAATTTTAGGTCAAAACGCCCTTTTTATTGCAATTTTGAGTTTTTTATTGCTTAAAACACTTGTTTTGACCTTAAAACTTAAGTTTGTGTTTGGAGGCAGTTAGATGTCATTTTAAAGATATTTTTTCTTCATTTTTCCAAAATTGGGGGTTGACCTTTTCTCTCTCTCCACCTCCACTTCTGAGTTAAAGGGAGGGGGGAGTTTGAACCCCCAATTTTGGAATTTGAGGGGTGAGGATCGGTTAATCAACCGTCTGTGCCCATGTATAGGGTGAAACGTGAAACCCCTGCTAATTATAAGAATTCGTTGAATTTTCTAAATATGAGTTTAAAATGTGCCGCTTAACAAACATTAAAATATGAATGGGATAAAAAACTATACCAATAATGATGCCAAAGTTTGTAGTTGATCACAAATAATGTCTTCATCAGAATAAAGACTCCAACTTCTCTGTTGATGATCATCTACATGAGAAGAAAGACTTTCTAATACACTTTGCAGTTTTTCAGAATCTTCACAATTGTCAATATCAATAACATCCTAAATTAAAAATATAATGAGCATGGTTGGTGCACCAGAAAAATAGATAACAAAATAACTCTAACAATATAATTGTTTTTTTGGAAGATAATTTAAACTTAGTTTTAATTATTTTTCTGAAGCCGAAGCCTAAAAACTGTATTTTCAATGCATTATTATTTAACAAATATTTTCCAATGTGAATATGAAAACATTCATTTTTAAAAAATTAAACAATAAAAATTTTTTTGCTAAAAAGCATAAAAAAGTGCTTTTACAAATAGCTTAAATAATAATTTAATTACTTTTTAAAGCTAAAAATTCTAATTCCCTCCAAAATCAAAATTAACCTAAAAATATGGTTTTATTTACTTTTTCTAATTTCCTAAACGAATTTTTGGGCCAAGACCACGTTGTACGTTGTACCCTACAATTTGTAAACTACTTAACAATTATTTAAGCATAAAATTTAATTAATTATCCTTCAGACCTGTGCACTGCCTCCCCCCCGGGGGGTTTTATTTTGGGGGGGGGGGCGAATTCCAAAGCGGGGGGGGGGGGGGGGCATGGGGGGCAACTTTTTTGAAACAGGGGGACAATAAAAAGGGGGGCAAGCAGGGGGTAAAGAAAAAAAAAGAGAAAAAAAGAGAAAAAAGAAGGGAAAAGGGAAAAAAAGGACAAAAAAAAGCGAAAATAAGGTAAAAATAGCTTTAAAATGGCTTAAAATACATTGAAATAGGCTAAAACTGCAAAAAATTGGCGATGATGGCGTCATCATAGGTCAAAAATGGCGTCATAAGTTTAGGGTACTTTTTCATTTTTTGTTGGGGGGGGGGGAGGGGAGCAAATCCTCCAATAAAGCGGGGGGCATTTCCAGACCGTGCACAGGTCTGATTCTTCATGCCTGACTTTGGTCGCTTGTCAGTGTCAGTTATCGTTAGTCCATTGGATTCTTTGTAAGTACACTTCTTAGCACTTTCAAAGATTAATTTTTTGGATTTGGTCATCCTTGGCCAGCCCAGGAAGAACTTTATATTAAAAATGATGTTAGCCAGACCTGTGCACGTTCTGAAAATGCCCCCTGATTTATTGGAGGAGTTGCCGCCCCCTCCTTTTATTGCCCCCCCCCCGCGGAAAAATGAAAAAGTACCCAAAAATATGACACCATTTTTTACCTATTATGACGCCATCATCACGAAATTTTTGCAGTCTTTAGCCTACTTCAATTCATTTTAAACCATTTTAGACCTATTTTTTACCTTATTTTCGCTTTTTTGTCCTTTTTTTTCCTTTTTTCTTCTTTTGTTCTCCTTGTTTTCTTTTTTTTTTTCTTTCTCTCCTGTTTGCCACCCCTCCGTTTTGGAATCGCCCCCCCCAATAAAAAAAACTTGGGGGGAGGGGGCAGAGCACAACTCTGTGTTACCAGCCTTTATATAATACACGTGAGTAATGTAATAGAAGTTAAAAGTGTTTTTTTGGTTTTATTTTTATTACAACCTGGCTTAAGGTAGAACACCACAGTTACAACGATTTTTACTAAAAGTTAGATATCAACTTAGATATTGATTTTTGTTTGACAAAAGTATAGTGCGATCGAAAGCTCATATTATGATGTATCTAACAGTAATAATTTCATCGTTTACCGGTTGTTCTATTTCGAGATATAGTTCGATGAATTTAAAGCTCAAAAAACAGTTTTTAGGCCATTTAAAAAATTTGATTCTCTCAGATTTTGCTGCAATTTTATAGATATTTAATGAAAAATAGGGGGGCATCTTTTAGATGTGGTTTGGAGTCAAACGTAATTCAAAATTTTAAGAAAATTAAAAAAAATCTTTGTTTTTTTAAAAAAAATGAAAAAAAAACCTGAATTAGTTTTATAATCAAATAATATTCAAAGTATTGATTAGACTTGTGTCTAACTATTTCCAAACTTTCATTAAAATCTGAGCTAATCAATTTTTTTAATTTTCATTTAAATTTTTTTGATTTGACGAGAAACTACATTTTGAAACGCCCTGTTTAATACCAGCTTTTAAAGACGAATTCTGAGATGGGCCAGTAGCTCAGTGGTTTGAGCGTCGGACTTAAATCTTAGAACCCGCAGGTTCGAATCTCAAGCAGGGAAAAATTTTAACGTCGAAAAAACTTTTTTTTAATTTTAAACTTTTTAATTAAAAAAAGTGTTCATTATTCAAGATGGTACGCTAAAGGAAAAATAAAAAATAGAATATTTTTGGTAATGAATTTTATTAATGTATTGTATTTTTTTAAGGAAAAATAAAAAAATAAAATATTTTTGGTAATGAATTTTATTAATGTATTGTATTTTTGACATGTATTTTATTGGTGTCATTTATAATGATTGTGGACGATAACAATTTTTTTAGAAAAATAAATGTCAAAAATTGAATCAGCAGGTCAAATTACGTCAGTAAAACTTAATTAGAAAAGATCTGCCGTCAAAATCAAACTGTGGTGTTCTACCTTAAGGAGTGTTTGTGTTTAAATAGTTCTTTTAATGAATTTGGAAACATTCTTATTAACAGATTTTTTTTTTTGTAATAAATTAAATTTTAAGATGAAAAAATGTACTTTGTTTTGTAAGCCTTCATTTCTAAAGTCAATAAATTCAATAGAAATTCATTTAAAAATTAAATGAGATTAAATTAAATTAGTTGAATAAAAATGGCAAACTTTTTTGTTTATTTTAACGTTTTTTAACAAAATATTAAAGTAATGGTAAAAAGAAACAAACATCACAAATGTATTTGGAGTACACATGCAATCACTTATACAAAAGTAGTTTTAGCTCCTACAAATGCAAATAATATAATCCATAAAATTAAATATCAAACCTCCAACAGAACATTTTCGAGGGGATTAAGTTCCGCGAGATTAAGCGAAACTCTCAGCTCAGAGACAATCATTTGTACACAATTTTGACACTGACCATAACTCACATCGGCTTCATTTCTGACAATTTCTATGAGTTTTGAGGCTATTATTTTTTTTGTTTCTTTTTTTTCTTTTTTTGTTTTTTATTTTATTTTTATGTTTGATTGTTTAATTAAATTTATATCTTTATATAGATAAAAAAAATATATATTTATAAAATAACTATTTTTTATTCTAATTATTTTTTTTTATTTTAAAGCACTGTCACAAATCAAAATCCTATGGCGCCCAGAATAAACTACTCTTTTAGTTTTAATACTTGACGGATTGGGCTTAAATTTGGAAATGATGTTGTCCTCTTATGGAAAGAAGAGGTTCTAGGCCTGGTTTCGGAAGTCGCGGTCATGGCAGATATTAATCCAAAGAATAAAAGCCCCTGTGATTATTGTTATTTGTTTGTTGTTGATTGGCTTATAGGAAGAAGAGTTTCTAGGCCTTGTTTCAGAAGTCACGGTCATAGACGAGAAAGGGGGTGGGGCAGGGTGGGGTCCACCCATAGGTGGGCAGGGGGGGGGGGTTGGGGGGGGGTTATACCCCCCAAAATTTCGGATTTTGCTGACACCCCCCCCTTAAATTTGGGGTAGTCGGGGACACCCCCCCCCCAAATTCGCCTCCCAAAGAAAAATTTTTAAGTGTTATAAAAGGACTAAAAAATTTTTCCGCGCTTTGCGCGGAGTGTTTATTACCTTATTTCCCCGTTCATTACCTTTTATTACCTTTAAATTCCCCCGCTGCGCGGGCAGTTTAAATTTCCCTGCTACGCGGGCAGTTTAAATTGGCAATTTATTTTAGTTTTTCAATTGAAATTCGATTATCCCATTCAGTAGTTAGGCATACATGTTTAATAAAACTACTATAAACACTATTATCCTTTTTTTAACGTTTTAAACACATGTTATAAATGTATAGTATAGCTATAAAAAACCTTAAATTTTGTAATTAGTATCATTTGGAATTAAAATTTCTAGTGTATTTTAGCGCCTCAAATTATAAATTTTCTCCTCCAGGGGGCATTGTTCCCCCCGAACCCCCCTGACTGAATTTTTAAGATCACAGAAAATTATGTAGAAATTAGGTAAAAAAACAAAAAGTAAAATGTATGTTCACGCGATCACCAGGAGACGATTTTTAAGCCGTTTTTAGTATATATTTTAAAAAATTTTCGCCTCCGGCGGCTGGGGGGACACCCACCAGACCCCCCGGCCGACGCTTCGCGTCGGCTGGCGCCGCTACGCGGCGCAGGCGGCGGCGCTTCGCGCCGCTTTGACAACACTTTTTCTTTCCCCCCCCCCCCAGACCGACGCCCCTGAAATGAAATCCTGACTGCGCCCTTGCACATTATTATTAAAAGAATTTAAAAAATAAAATTTATAAGTTGCAATAAGGTCTTATTTTAATCTTACACAGTTTTAAAGCATTTATAAGCTTGTTTTACGTTTTTTTACGCGTTTTAAGCTCATTTTAAGGCAGCGCGGAAATATTGGGTACACCCCCCCCTCAAAATTTGGGTCTTGCTGGACACCCCCCCTAAAATTTGACCCCCCCCCCCCTATACCCCCCCCAAAATCCGAGAGGCTGCCCACCTATGGGTCCATCCCCTAGCACCCCCCCCCTAGCCTCCAAATTTATGGGGTTACCCCAAACCTGGTTTCAGTAGATATGTGGGGGGGGGGGGGGGGGTGTTGGTGGGGTCGGGGGGGGGCTGTTTTTTGGTTTTTGCTGGGGGGGGGTGCTCTGTCTTCTTGCTGCCTGTTGGGTAATCTAGGGGGCCCCCTATCCCCAAATTTCCGAATTTTTTACCCCTGACCCCCTCTAGATTTTGAAATCTGACCACCCCTCCCCCTTGGGAAAATTTTAGGTACCTTTTTTATACTAAATTTTCTTCCAAAAACGTGAATTTTCATCACATATTCATGCTTTTACACTCTTTTTATACATGAATATGGCTTTTTATTCAATAAAATGTAGTATTATCCTATAAAAAGAACAATTATTAAAGTTATTATGGTTTAAAACTGTTTTGTTTTGGATTGGACACCGGACCCCACCTGACCCCTCTCTAGATTTCAAAATTCCGCACCCCGGGTTGACCCCCCCTAAAAAGCTAAGGGGGTCCGGACCCCGGACCCTCCAAGGACACCCCTCCTAGAATTCAAAATTTGATTTACCCCAGGTAACCACCCCCCCTAGCTTCCTCAACTGTTCTCACCTATGGTCGCGGTCATGGCATATATTAATCCAAAGAATAAAAGCGCCTGTGATTATTGTTATTTGTTTGTTGTTGATGACATATAGTAATTAAATAAACTAATATTAAATTTGGCTTCTGAGATTTTATTTGAAAGGATTGAATAAAAATCCCCCTGAAGTTCCTTTATGCCAGGGACGTAGCCAGGGGGGGCGGGGGGGCGGCCCCCCCCCCCCCCCGAAACGGTCGGACAGGAGGAAAAATAAGGATAGTGGTTGGGCAGGGGGGGCGGCCCCCCCCCCCCCCTGAAGTGGTCGCCAGATAGTAAAATTTGGGGGTTTTCAGAGGCTAAAAATTCAAAATTTTCTGGCGCCTTGCTAATTGCTCGGCGCCAAACTTTAAAATAATTTTAGTACCCCAATGAACCCCCAAAAACCAAAAATTTGTTCCGCTTTGCTTCGCTCAGCGGTCACTTTCTATAGTATACATACATATATATCTCGTTATTTATGTTGCCTGATGCTAATGTTATTTTAAAGTTAGTACAATAATTTTTATAAGTAATAAGTACTACACAGAAAGCAAAACAAACAATCATATTGGTTGATTTATGTACCTCCCACCTCCTAAATTTTCCTGCCGCTTATAGCATTGGCTCGGATTTTTTTCATATAGGTAGGTACCCTAGAAAACATAGAGCCAAGATGCTGTTCATGTGCTTTGGTTTACAATGTGGGTTTAGCCAAGGGGTCTGAAACTAATGTCTCTAAATTCCTTTTTTGTAAAATCCAGGCTCTGTCAATGTGTGCTTATGTAATTTTTAACTAAGAAAACATGTTTTTACCGCTAAAAACATTAGATAATAGGTTATTAGGCCAAAAACAGTGTATTATACAGCTTTATCTACATTTATCCCTGCTTTTTTAACGTTTTCAAAAATTAAGGAGGGGCTCTGCCCCTCCCCCTGAAATTTTGTGGGGGGGGGGGGGCTGCGCCCCCCCCCCCCCCAAAATTTTTTTTGTACTAAAATCCGCCCCCCCCCCCCACAATGAAACTCTGGCTACATCCCTGCATGCTGGTAAGAAATTTGTGTTTTTAACAGTGGCCAGGGCCGTAGCCAGGGGTGATTAATCCCCCTCATATTCTGGGAAGGAAAAAAATTTTGTAAACTAATCCCCCCTTTGGTTTTTTTAAAAAATTAGAAAAAAAATTTTTCCAAATCACTCTGTAATGTATTAAATCCACCTAAAATCCATTATTAAGAGTAATTTAGGTTCATGAAAGCTCTTACATACTAAAATGGAATTATTCATAATTCAAAACATTAGTGCAGCGAGTTGAAAAATATTGTATTTTTATTTTGTATAAATATATTTGCATAAAAGCGGCAGTATCAAAGAGCAGGAAATCATTAGGTTTTATGGTTGGGTCCGCTAGGGGGGTCCACCCCCAGGTGGAAGGCCAAAATTTTTTAGGGGGAATCCAGGGAAGCTGGAAAAAATCTGGGAAGCTGCCCACCTATGCTACAAATGCAAAGTATTGTCTCAAAGCACCCTGACTGGCTGTTATCATAGGTGGGCAGGGGGGTTGGGGGGGGTTATAATAATACCCCCCAAACTTTCGGATTCAGTTGACACCCCCCCTCTAAATTAGGGGTACCCGGGGAAATCCCCCCGAATTTGCCTCCCGGGGAAAAATTTTTAAGCGTTATAAAAGGACTAAAAAAAATTTCCTGTACTTTGCATGAAGAGTTTATTACCTTGTTTATGTCATACACTTCATTATTTTCCTATTATTCAATAAAAATAAGTCTATAAAACAAAGAAAAAATTTTTTACAAACAATTCAGACCTGTGCACTGCCCCCCCCCCTGGGGTTAAAACGGGGGGGGGGGGGGGGCAATTCCAAAATGGGGGGCAACTTTTTTGAAACGGGGGGCAAGCAGGGGGGAAATAAAAAAAGAAAAAAAAAAAAAGAAGGGAAAAGGGAAAAAAGGGACAAAAAAAGCGAAAATAAGGTAAAAATAGGTCTAAAAGGGCTTAAAATACATTGAAATAGGCTAAAACTGCAAAAATATCGCGATGATGGCGTCATCATAGGTCGAAAATGGCGTCATAATTTTAGGGTACTTTTTCATTTTTTGGCGAGGGGGAATAAAACGGGGGGGGGGAATCCTCCAATAAAACAGGGGGGGCATTTCCAGACCGTGCACAGGTCTGACAATTTGATACCTTAAAATTTTTGATTTCCAAAACATTACAGCTGAAAAATGGGTACATTGAATCATACATGGGCAAGTTGGTCCAGAGTGGGGCGGGTTAAACCCCAAATTAGGGGGGGTTAAAATCTGAGAAACGCAAAATACCCGTATCGTTTTTTTTTCTGGAGTGCATTTTACCCATATCGTTTTTTGATTTCAAAGAAAAAATAGGTAAAAAACGCTAATTTTAGGTCAAAAATCCCTTCTTTTTATTGCAGTTTTGAGCTTTTTATTGCTTAAAACATTCATTTTGACCTCAAAACTTAAGTTTGGAGGCAGTTAGAAGTCATTTTAAAGATTTTTTGTCTTCATTTTTCCAAAATTGGAGGGGTTAACTTTTTCTCTCTCCCCCACTTCTGAGTGGGGGGGGGAGTTAAACCCCCCTTCTCAGAATTTGAGGGGGTTAACCCTCCCAACCCCCCCCCCTGTGCCCATGTATGCATTGAATTACAGCTAAGCAATGCAAAGTACCAGAAAATGTTTTTTACATTACTTCTAACCTTTAAATTTTTAAGCACTATATGACAAATCCAAAGGGGGAGGGGGTCCAGCGTGGTCATGTCAAGATTAAAAAACAAAGTAACATAAATTTGGAAGTGGAGACCATGTAAAACATAAAGAATGGGGTGGGCCTAGCGTGGTCATACCAAGATTACAAAACAAAGTAAAACAAATTTGCAAGTGGAGACTATATAATTTTTTTTTTAAAGCTGAAGCGGGCCGGCCATGGATATTCCATATTACCGCCTACCACCCTATATCAGCACTGTTGTTGATGTAGAATGTTAGTCAAAGCCCCACCCCTATCAGAGGATTTTAGGGATTAGATGTGAGGTTATATTTAATAATGCAGAGAGAACAATAAAAATAAAGGATATTTAATGAGGTATAATAAAAAGACTATAAGCAAAAGTAAGAATTTACCAGTTATTTAAGGTTATTTAAGATTATTTAAAGGTTATTTAAAGTGTTATTTAAGGTTATTTAAAGGTTATTTAAAGGGTATTTAAAGATTATTTAAAGGTTTAAAGGTTTATTTAAAGGTTTAAAGGTTTAAAGGTATAAAGGTATAAAGGTATAGCCTGTCCACTCCGTCGCTCTTTTTGTTTTTTTTTCCCGCTGCCCAGTATCGCCATCCGGCTCCGGTATTTCTCCTATAATAAAAAACAATTAGTACATGGTCTACCAAATGCAGAAGCGTAATTTATTTTCCCTTGAGGTTATATTTAATAATACTGAGAGAACAATAAAAATAAAGGATATTTAATGAGGTATCATAAACAGACTATAAGCAAAAGGTAAAGAGTATTTAACGGTTATTTAAGATTATTTAAAGGGTTATTTAAGGTCATCCAAAGGTTATTTAAAGGGCATTTAAAGATTAGTCCTGGCCTGTCCACTCCGTCGCTCTCGTTGTTTTTTTTTTCCGCCCAGTATCGCCATCCGGCTCCGGTATTTTTCCTATAATAAAAAAAACAATTAGTACATGGTCTACCAAATGCAGAAGCGTAATTTATTTTCCCTATCTCACATCTATTCCCTAGGCCTACGTTTGGTCGGTTTGTCTTACCGTGGGAGGAAGGCTTATTTTTTGGTTGCACAATAGTGTATGTAAAGATAAACCTACTCCTCCGGTTGTGGGCTAGGCCGCAATGGCCACACGGTAAGGACCTCAGCCCCCTCAGCGCGGCAAGCCGCTACGCCACAACACGTAACGTGGCAATTACCTCACTAAGGTGGCAATGGCGGTTTTGGTGAACCAAATCAACCACGACCTCCAGAGTGGCGTAATCCCCATTGTAGGTTATCGAGGGGGAGACTATATAATTAATGGGACGCTGAGCGAAGCGTGAGAAAATTTTTTAAAAATGGTCATTCTAGACCCCCAAATTTTTATCCTTGGCGACCCAACAGGGGGGTCTTTTTTTCCCATATTTTTCCCTTTGCCGACCTAAAAGGGGGGTCTAGACCATACATGGGCATGTTGGTCCGGAGTGGAGGGTTAAACCCCAAATTAGGGGGGTTAAAATCCAAGAAACGCAAAATACCCATATCTTTTTTTTCCGGAGTGCATTTTACCCATATCTTTTTTGATTTTAAAGGTAAAATAGGTAAAAAACGTTAATTTTAGGTCAAAAAGCCCTTTTTATAGCATTTTTGAGCTTTTTATTGCTTAAAACATTCATTTTTACCTCAAAACTTATGTTAGAAGTCATTTTAAAAACATTTTTTTTTTCATTTTTCCGAAATTGGGGGGTTAACCTTTTCTCCCCCTCCCCACTTCTGAGTGGGGGGCATAGGTGAGAAAGGGGGGGACAGGGTGGGGTCCCCCCTAGCCTCGAAATTTTGGGACCCCCCTAGACAAAAATCTAGGGGCCCCCCCTCCACCCAAATTTCTGAATTTTTTACCCCTGACTCCCCTCTAGAATTTGAAATCTGACCCCACCCCCTCTCGGGAAATTTTAGGTACTTTTTTCATACTAAATTTTCTTCCAAAAACGTGAATTTTCATCACATATTCATGCTTTTACACCCTTTTTATACCAGAATATCGCTTTTTATTCAATAAAATGTAGTATTATCCTATAAAAAGAACAATTATTAAAGTTATTATGGTTTAAAACTGTTTTGCTTTGGACACCGGAACCCACCTGACCCACTCTACAAGATTATCTACGCCCGCCCTTCCTTTTTCCAAAAAAAGGTTACCCATCATGTGGATCTTTTGAAATAAAAATCATATGCTATAAATAAATCACAATATAAAAATTTAAATGTGTTAAAGCTAAACGTTTTTATGTGTTTTTTTTTGAGTTAACCCTTCCTGTACAATGTTTGAGAGCGCACCAAAAATCTTCAATATATTTTTATAGATAAATTTAGCTTTGATAATTTTGATTAAATACTCACTCAATATAGCTTTGCAAACTGGGATTTATGTTTTGAGGGCGTTAAAAAATAATTTTATTCAAAAGTAATTCAGCAATCATAATTTTCCTAAAATCTCAAAAATTAATAAGGTTATGTATTTATTACCAAAAATATATAATATACCGAAAAATGTGCAACTCCTATATAAAAAAGTGCGGAAACGTAGGCCATTATAATGAGCCTCTCCATATAAATGACACTCTCCACTATAATGGCATAGTAGCCATTTTAATTCGGCGAGTTAAAATGGAGAGGAAGCTATTATAATAGCCATTCATTGACTTAATTTCACTTCATATATACTCACAAGTGTAATACTGTCCGGGCCACATGAGTTTTACCGTGTTGGACAGAATTAAACCGACACGGGAAAACTCGTGCGGCCCGGACAGTATTACACTTGTGAGTATATATGAAGTGAAATTAAGTCAATAAATGGCTATTATAATAGCTTCCTCTCCATTTTAACTCGCCGAATTAAAATGGCTACTATGCCATTATAGTGGAGTGTCATTTAAATGGAGAGGCTCATTATAATGGCCTACGTTTCCGCACTTTTTTATATAGGAGTTGCACATTTTTCGGTATATTATATATTTTTGTTATTACTGCCTAGTATGATTTTTTTGTAGTGATTGATTTTAACTGTGACAGCAGACATAAATGACACGTACGCTAAACTGTTAATTGTTAGCAATGGTATTTTATCGATGCACGTTAAACTATAATGAAAAAATCACAACAAAAGCGTTTAAAATTAGTAATGTTTCCCGACCCGAAGCTATGACTCCGGGGTGTCTTCAAATGTTTCCGCTAATTGAAAACATAAAGAGTAAGGCCAAACAAGATTTTGTCAAAAAAATTTTGTAAATCAAAGTTTTTTTTCTAAATTAAATAAAATTGTAAAAATAAATAAGAAATTTTGATAGAATATATGCCAACCGAATCAGATTTCTCCGGAGTACTGTTATTTTTTTGATATTAATAAATAAATAATTTTATTTTCCGTTCAGACGCAAGTTTTTGTAAAGCTACGTTCATTGTAATATTATTAGCGTTTTTAAATGCTTAGCTTTTGTACTTCTACAATAGGAATATACTCAAATGCAACCTACATATAGTACTTTGACAGAGATTTTCCTACGGCTTTTCAAAAACACTTTACTCAACATTAATCCAGTTACTTTTGTGCTAGTTCTTTTGTGTTTTAAAAATAAGCCGATTTTCTAACACCCTAAATTGGTGGCCGAAATTAAGGCGTGGCCGATATTAAGTCAGTTACCCTAACACATAAAAATTTCTGGCAATTACTAAATTCCACCGACTCTGACTCCGACTCCGCCTCAAATTTCTGCAAATTATATATTAATGTGCAGGTCATGCGGAATCAACAAAAAAGATCAGATTAAACAAATTTAAATGTTTTTTGAATCATTTTGGCTGTTTCTACATGTAAATTTTTAAAAATCAATAATTTTAAACTGAATTACACTATCAAAAACATTAAATTAAGCTTAAAAACCATTAAATTAGTAAATTTAAAATGGAAATTTAAATTAATTATGCTCGAGAAATTGATAAACTTTATATTATTATTTTAGTGCAAGAATATGGCTTCGATTTTTGATTTGTTTAAATAAAGATTTTTTATATGAATTTAAGGTATGGCTAAGGGTTAAGATTCATGTTTTTTAAAATATTTATTATAAAAAATATAAAAGATGTTTTATGTTAAAAAAATTTTTGCACAACAAAAATCAAGACAAAAAAACTTTTTCTTTCCTAAGCCTAAGCGAAACCTAAAAACTCATGAGAAAAGTCTAAAAAAAGCTTAAAGGCTATTGAAATGCTGATACATTTAGTGCCTAAAGAAAAAAAATATTTTGAAAAATATTTTGCCGAAAATATTCTTTGCTGACACCAAAAGGTTTTTAAAAATACTATTGAAAGGTGTTAAACAGTTTTACAAGTTAAAATCTCACTAATTTCCATAAAAAAATGTACTAAATTTGTAAAATATGTAACGCACATAGAAAAAAAATAATAAATTTAGGAGTTCGGCTCTAAAGTCCCTTAATTTTAATTTTTTATGAATTTTCTGAACACAAAAGTTACGTTACGGCTCCAAAGTCCCTCAAATACGGCTCTAAAGTCCCACACTACGGCTCTAAAGACCCTCGGCTCTAAAGTCCCCTCACTCCGGCTCTAAAGGGCTATTAGGAGAAAACTCCGCAGCTGACTCCGCAGCGGAGTTTAAGCCTACGCCTTCCTAAGCCTAAGCAAAGCCTAAACACAACCTAAACTTTCTTCGCGCAGCTATTTGTTAAAGTTTAGGTTGTTTTTAAGGCTTTGCTTAGGCTTAGGAACGCATAGCCTTAAGCTTAAAAAAGGTTATTTCACTCCAGGTAACTCCGCTGCGGAGTCAGCTGCGGAGTTTTCTCCTGTTAGCCCTCTAAAGTCCCGTTACGGATGGAGACTAAGTCCTAACCTACCAGTATAAGCAAATTTCCAGCCATTGTTCCGAAAACACCATCAAATCTGACTACTCAAGGACTCTTTTGAATGGACCGTCGGCGAAATCTTTAAAAACTTTTAAAATGATAAATTTGACTAACAAACACTTTTAAAAACATATTTTGAGTTATATTAGTGTTACTAAGTGTATATTTATACGTTTTCACTATTAAAGTGTTGTATTTAATCCCATAAACTGGAGTTGCAACCTATTTTTTCTTAAATAACGTTATTTTCAGTAATTTTTCTGTTTGTTCTTTCAGTATTATTCCTTATATCATGCTTTACTTATTTAATTAGGTACTTCAAAATTTTAGTTTAGTGGCATTTTATTATAAAAATTATTTCAATAAATAAACTAGCAAAACTATCGTGACCAAAGTAGAAAAAATTCTATATAACGCGTCTTAAATCGAATTGTGCTTTACCTCCATCTTCTAAGAATGCTTTACCGTCTGTCGTTTTGCCGTTTTTCGGCAAAAACTTTTGTACTACAAAACGTATACTCAACAACGCGAGTTTCATTGTTTTATCTCATGTTAAAATCTTAACTTTCTCAGCTGTTTTACCAAAATATACCGCGCGTATTCTCTCAGAATTTAGCCAGTAACAATGTTACTATCTTTTACAGTGTGATATTTGCGATTGTTCTTATGTTGACAGAATCCAAAAAAGTTTTTTAATCCGTTTTACCGAACACACGCGTGTAGTTTGCAGTTCTTCTCATTCTTCTTCGCTTTCAGGCGTTTTATTCTATACAAGAAACACCCATCATAGTTTTAGTTTTTTAAAGTTTTCTTTCGTTTGACGATATTTTTTATAAGCATGTTTAGTACTAGCCATTGTACAAAAGTAATATTGTACAAAAGTAATACTCGTGCGGTTTAATTTACGCTTTGTTCCGCTCTGTTTTACATTGATTTTAACACTTTATTTTTCGTTCAAATCACTCTTTAACAACCTAAAAAAATCAGTATTTGGAGGACATGGGCCAACAGTACGTCATTTAACTTTGGTTTTCATCTTTTTGTGCTGTTTTGCTTTTTTTGTGTGTTTCTTTGTTCCAGATACACAGCACAAAACTTTTAAAAAAATTTGAATTTAAGGGCGCAGACATCGTAAATAACTCGTAAATCAGGAACTTTTTAAATCATAACTTCACTATACTACCACCTGCAGCCCTTTATTTCCAGCACTAATCTTCTTTGCTTCTGGATTTCTTTGCAATTTTCCAACTCTCTTCTCTGGCCTTGAGCCCTTTTTCAACTTTAATTGAAACATTTGGCAGTGAACCATTATGGCAGATTGCGCGATATCCGACAAAAAAATTAGTAAGGGAGCGCACTCAAAGGATTGTCCCTGCTGCGACAAATCCTATCACATATAATGCACAGGACTTACACAATCGGAATATCACAAACTAAAAATTAGCCTCCCATGTCCCAAATGCAGTTCGGAAAAAGCTGACCTTTTCGCGCTTAAAGCCGAGTTCGCTGCTGAAAAAGACTCCAATGACAGGCGTTTTTCGGATCTTGAAAACAGAATCATAGAACTTTTTGAACAGAAAATGCATTTATCGCCCACGTCAAAACCAAACATTTGTGATTCTCCCGTCTTCGATGACAAAATTTTTGACGAAAAGCTGCGGAGAAGAGAAAACCAAAAATTTGTAGTGATAAAAAACTTTCCAGAAAGTGGGAGCGACGCCGAAGATAAGAACAAGGTTGAACTCCTTTTAAAAGAATGTTTCGGCGATTCGATTTCTCCACCGCCCATAAATTACACGTTTAGAATGGGTCGGCCCAAAGAAGATGGACACCCTCGATTGCTAAA
The DNA here is from genome assembly GCA_030248175.1 of Microlaimidae sp. YZB2_3. NCBI lineage: Eukaryota > Metazoa > Nematoda > Chromadorea > Desmodorida > Microlaimidae > Microlaimidae sp. YZB2_3. The sequence continues at coordinate 3,245 of JASAMX010019127.1, read as the reverse complement.
ACTTGCTTTTCCTAGATCTCATGACCGTATCGAAGTTTTTAAGCGATCTTGGAAATTAAAAAAATCAAGAAGTTTTTCTGGTGTCAACATCCGCCCTAGTTACACCCAGGCGGAAAGGCAACGTCTCACTGAGTTGTATGACGACTGCAATGCGAAGAACTCCGAAGCAGGAGAAAAAAAATATTATGTAAAATATGTTGGTTTTTGCCCGGATGATTTTTATGTTGCTCCGTGTTCTAACAAAAGAAGTCAGAGCTAGGTAACTGTTAGTGCAGGTCTCTTGTGTAAATTATTTAATGCACGCAGTTTAAAAAATAAAATGCCACAAATTTTGAGTGTTTTAGCATTAGGAAATTTTGACCTTTTATGTGTAACAGAGACGTGGCTTGATAGTACTGTTTCTAATGCTTGTTTGCTAAATGATAGTTACACTGTAATAAGGTATGACCGAGATAAACAAGTTGGAGGGGGCGTATGCGTTTTTATAAAGAAATCGTTAAAAACAGCTCAAGTTGACATACCAAAAAAATACGCTGAGTTAGAAGTGGTTTGTTTTGATATATTTAATAAAACTAGGAAACAACGAATTATATGTGTTTATAGGTCTTGTAATGCCAGTATAAATTCTGAACAGACAATATATACCTTAAAATTACTTGGCGAACTTATAGAGTTTTTAAGTGCAGTGGAACAACCGTCTGTGTTATGCGGGGATTTTAATTTTCCAAAAATATGCTGGAAAACAAACACTTTGTCTCCAGGGTGTTTTAATGTCTTAGCTCACGAAATGTTCTTGGAGATTTGTGTACAAAATGGATTTACTCAATTTGTAAAAGAACCTACTCATAATTCTGGAAATACTCTTGACTTAGTTTTATCTAACAGAAGCCAATCCATTTTAAACTTGAAAGTATCCGAACCTTTTACGTCTAACTGTCACCATCTTAGTGTTGACTTTTTACTTGATTTTCATCCGGCGCGAGCAGAAAAACAAACTAATACTTTTAGAAATTTTAAAAAAGGGGATTTTAAAGCAGTTAACGATTACCTTAAAAGTGTTAATTGGAAATCTATAGTAGCTTCAGCTGGCTCCATAAATGAGCTGTATAATAAAATTTGCGAAATCAATCGTTTTTGCATAGAAAATTTTGTACCATTAACCAAACATCGGGTAAAGCGAATTGAATACCCTAAGGCAATAAAAAGGCTTTATAGACGCAAACGCCATCTTTATAGACTATCAAAACGAACAAAAATTGGCAAAAATTTGTACAAAACTTGCGCAAAAACTTACGAAGAGTGTGTAAATGACTATAACGAGGAACGTGAACAAAACATAATAAATTCTGGCAATATAAAAAACTTTTATAATTATGCTAAATCTAAAATGAAAGTAAACTCAGATATTTCACAGTTAAAAAAAAGATGGCAGTCTAGCTGTAGACCCAGTAGAAAAAGCAAAACTTTTAAATTTATTTTTCAGTAGCGTCTTCACCAAAGATAATGGTACCACTCCTGAGTTTAACAAAAAAGTACCTGAAAACGTTGGTTTAAACTCAATACGTTTTCCAGTAAATGTTGTCGCAAAAAAAATGAAAAAGTTGCCTCCTAAAATATCAAGTTCTCCTGACAGTATTCCATCGTATTATTGGAAAAATGTTTGGGAAACTATGTCTCCAACGCTCGCAATATTTTTTGAAATGAGCATGATGTCTAGCACAGTCCCTAATTATTGGCGTGACGCAATTGTAGTTCCTATCTATAAAAAAGGTTTAGCGAGCTTAGCTTCAAACTATAGACCAATTTCCCTAACATGTGTTGCCTGTAGGATTATGGAATCAATTATTCATGATGAAACGTTATCATATTTGTATAAATACAAACTCATTACTAAGCAACAATATGGATTTTTAGCTCGACGTTCTACGGGTCTGCAGTTATTAAGCACCCTAAACGACTGGACTTTAGCATTAGACAACAAAAAACCTATAGACTGCGTATATATTGATTATAAAAAAGCCTTTGATAGTGTTTCGCACTCCAAACTTTTAATTAAGCTAAGGGGATACGGTATTGATCATGAATTGTTAGCATGGTTTGCTAGTTATTTGTCAAATCGTAGACAATGTGTTTCTGTAGAAAATCAAAATTCAGATTTTGTTCCAGTAACCTCAGGCGTGCCTCAAGGTAGCGTCATTGGACCTTTGCTTTTTTTGTTGTTTATTAATGACATGCCTGAATGTTTGGAAAATGGTACTATTGCTAAAATCTATGCAGACGATACTAAACTTTATAAAATTAGAGAAAAAAATGAAAGCACGGAAAATTTTGAAAAGTCTTTAAAACAATTCTCTGACTGGTCGCAAAAGTGGCAGCTTTGTATTGCTTATGATAAATGTTCTACTTTTTCTTTGGGCCGTGAAAATAACGCCCCAAATTTTAAGTTAGACAATAAAATTTTAGAAAATGTAAATCAAGTAAAAGACCTTGGAATCCTAATTTCTAATGATCTAAAATCAACGTCACATTGTGTAAACATAGCAAAAAAAGCTTCGGCAAGAGTTTCCTTGATATTTCGAATATTTGGTACAAAAAATAAAGACATTTTAATTCGCGCCTACACAACGTTTGTGCGTCCACTGCTTGAGTACGAGACTCCAGTTTGGTCACCTTACTTAAAAAAAAATATTGAAAAAATTGAAAATGTGCAGCGCTTGTTTACTAAAAAACTCTATGCAAGATGTTTACTCCGAAAACCTTGTTACAGTGAACGCTTATCAGCCTTAAAAACGGAAAGTCTTGAATTACGAAGAATTCGAAATGATCTAGTATTTTGCTATAAAATATTACATAGTACTATCGATGCCGCTTCGTCTGAATTTTTTGAATACAACTGCGCGAATAAAACCAGGGGACACGATTTAAAACTAAAAATTCCCTTTTCTACCTTAAACTTGCGTAAATTTTTCTTTTCTTCTCGGGTTTGCACCATCTGGAATTCACTTAACCAAGATATTGTTAAATCATGTTCCGTCAAAGTTTTTAAATCAAAACTCAACAAAGACACTTTAAAAAAATGGACCAAAATTTTTTAATTTCCGAAAAAAAATGCTCTGTACTCACCTTTTTTTCTTTTTTTTTATCATTGTGTATTGTTTTATGACTATTGTATATTATGTATGTCTTATTTTTCTTAACAAAATTTATTGCCATTAAGTGTATATATGTACTACTGTATATTATAC
>JASAMX010019125.1:0-27773 GCA_030248175.1 Microlaimidae sp. YZB2_3 | reverse complement strand
TGCGATAGGCGATAGTAACTTGCGATAGGCGACTGGCGACAGGCGATAGTGGTTGGATCAAAGTTCTAATCTTATCGCAATTTTGCGATAGGCGACAGCCAAAACACAAGCAGTTTCAGCATATTACGTGCGAAATTCGTAAATTAACAAATTTATGTAAAGAAATAACGCTTCCTTGAATTGAACTTAAATAGACACAACATTTTTTGTTTTTTGATGCTTTTGGTTGGTTTTTTTAAATATGGATAAATTTGCGTGAAAATATTAATTTCGATGGGTATTTGCTAATTTTGGTTCAAAAGCGACCCGCAATTTATGATAAAACTAAAAAAAGAACATTTGAATAAAATTTTTTATAAATATTGATGAGATCTAAATAAATAGCCTATGGTCGAATTATATCTGGCTGACGCTGAAAATTAGAATGCAGACATGAGGGGACCAATTAAAACTGTGCGGTAATGACGTTTTTTTTAAAAAACAAATAAGAACGAAGAGTTTTTTTAATTCCACCTTTTCACAAAATATACAAAAATTAACCAAGTTTAGCTCTAAAAAAATTTGCATTTAGATTCCAGATTAAGTAATTTGATAAATTATAATTATTAAAATACAGTTTTTAATCTTTGTTAAAAATTATGTCTTCAAAATCAATTTTAACTTTCATCAGTTTAACCGGCAGTTTTAAAGAATAATATTCTCCTTTTTGAACTCTGTTTGGTTGATAAGACAACCCACTATGGCCGATTTTCATTTTTTTTGTCGTCGTCTTAAAATAACTAAATTTTATGCTGTAATATCATCCGAAATTGCGGCTGAATGCGAGATTTTTTTTAGAATTAAAAGCTAGCACATCTTTTAAACACTGTTTAAAATTAAAACAATACACTATCGCCTATCGCAATTTTCTTTCAGTGTGAACTGAACGACACTATCGCCTATCGCCTGTCACCTATCGCCTTTCTCCTATCGCCTGTCGCCTATCGCAGCAGTGTGAACCGGGCTTTAGATATTCTCGAAGCAAGGTCGAACAAAAAATTAAAAATAACACCATATACTGCTTGAGTAGCTTGTTTTCTATGGAATAAACCTAAAAAATATTAAAATCTTGCACATTTAATTATAAAATCGAACTTATACGGTTGTTTTTATCTTCTCAGCCAAAACTTCCACGATTCACAATTCGTGGTTTTTTATAAATTGAATAATAAAAATAAATTCGGGTTAATTAATTTTTTTACAATGAAATTAATTTTTATAACAAACCGCATTATTTGTAATATTATTGCTTTGTGAAAAAATTTGTGGTGCTAAATATGAGATTGTTAATGTTTATGCTTTATTATGATAAGTTGTATTGTTTTGTACGCTTTTGTATTATCGATAAATTTTATTAAAACTAACAATAAAAACTTGAAAATTAAATCTTAAACACCAAGCTTACAAACATTATTAAAGTTGTTAGTAAGGAGAACGGTTCCGCAAAGCGGAATGCTCACCGCGGAGAGGTCGTTGTAAAATTTATAACGTTCATGGTAATATAATATCGAATGATTTTTTTAATTTCTAATATATATATATTATTATTAAATAGTAAAATATTTAGGATTAATGTATAACTAGAATTTTAGTATAAAATATAATTTATAAATTACCTACACAATTATTACGAACAAAGAGTGCAAATAGGGCCCATGATTATATCAATGTATAGCTAACATTAGACTATACATTAGTAAACTTTTTATATAAATCAACCGTATCATTAGTGTATCAAAAAGTGCAAATAGGGCCCATGATTATATCAATGTATAGCTAACATTAGACTCTATACATTAGTAAATTTTTTATATAAATCAACCGTATCATTAGTGAGATTTGCTCACCTGAAAATTTTTTCCAGTCTCAATCATTTTTGTAAACTTTAGTTTCCTGGAATTGACAGCATTATGTACATAGGTGTTTTTGTTCGGGTCCGCTAGGGGGATCCACCCCCGGGTGGAAGGCCAAAATTTTTTAGGGGGGGTCCGGACCCCCCTGGCTTTTTAGGGGGGGTCGACTCCGGGTGCGAGATTTCAAATTTAGGGGGGAAGGGGTCAGGGGGGTCCAATTTTTTAATTCAATAATTTAAGTGTTTTAGGTCCAATATTGAATTTTATGTATTAAAACAGCCTATTTAGGCCTAAAAAGTGTATTTAAACACTGTTTTTAACTAAAAAACCGTGTCTTTGACAGTAAATAAAAAATATACTTCCGAATTGGTCGGGAGGGGGGTCAGCCTCGCTAGGGGGGGGGTGTCAGGCCGGACCGCTCTCTAGCTTTGGGCGGAGGGGGGGGGGGGCCCTAAATTTTTTCTAGGGGGGTCCAAAATTTTGGCTCTAGGGGCGGGGTGGACGTGGACCCCTCTGTCCCCCCCAAAAACACCTATGATTATGTACAATGCAAGTCGCACAAACCCATTCCCCATAAAAAACACCAAAAAATTTCTCTATGAATTAATCTTAGTCCTCCTGGTTACGAAGTGAAGTTAAAAGGATGCCACAAAAACTACTTACTTAAAATTTAGGTCATGTAGACGTTTTTCAAGTGAGAACTATAATCTATACAAAAATGATGCGGACTGGCGACAAAACTCGAACTTTGAAGGTCATATCTCCATAATGCAAGGTAGAATATTTACGGGACATATATCCGAGCATGGCTCAGACTTTTGGCTATTTTTTAAAAAGGTTAGAAAAAAAAATTTTATGGCGTCATCACTACGGCCGATGCGGTGAAAAAACCTGGTCCAAAAAAAAACAAAACTTTTTTATTAGTACGAGATAAGAAACGCCGTTCGATATGTGATTAAAACATATTTTTTCTAAAAATTTGAGCGCAATCGGCTTGCTTAAGTTTTTTTATGATGCGTTAAAAGCGCACGAATTTCGCGATTTTTCGCCTAATTAATACACTGCAAAAAAATAGCTTTTGTTTTGCTTCCTGTTCGACGTGTGTACGATTTTGATCTTATTGTTATATCCCGGTAAGGACAGCTCTTGGATCTGCCTCCGGAAGACTGAAGGCAGGTAAAACTGCCTCGGAGGCAGGTGGCCCTACCTCATATGTTAAAGCATATACAGGTTGGGAGGCAGGTAGGAGGCAGCTAAAACTGCCTCGGAGGCAGGTAGGAGGCAGCAAAATTTCCGATGGAGGCAGGTAAAAACCGTATTTTCTAATTCAGGCACCCCGTCCTTACCGGAATATATCAAATGTCCGCCGCTTTTTATTCCCTACTTTTGACCTTAAAATTTTTTTTTTGGGGTTGACCCTCCGGGGGCTAGGAGGAGCCAAACACAAATGCCGAAAAATTTTTTCAAAACTATGAAAAATGTAAAATTTATCACATATGACGAATTTTGATATATCGTTTGTGTAAAAAAACCTAATATTAAACTTACAGTTAGCTGTCAAAAATGACGAATTTAAAATTTGGATGCATTCCAAACCTGTATGCTGGCGGCAGCAAATCTTTAAATTAAAAACTTTTCAAAAAATAAGCCTTAAAAGTTCATGTTTTTTTGAATTTCCAGGTTATTTTGTTAGAAGAACATATTTTCGAAGTTAAAATCCTACTACAAAATTTCCAAATATCGCAGCTAAAAAATGCTCTCTTTTAAGTGTTTTCTTACTTGTAAACATGTTTCTTCGTTTGTCAACACAAAAACAAATTTCTAAAAACTATGTCCCCCAACTTTTTGCAATATCCAAATGTAATTTTTTTGAAGTAATGCTATTTTTTGTGTAAAAACATTTGAATCTGCGATCTGGTCTGAATTGCGTCATTTTAATTGCGGAAGAGCCAATAAAAATCATTAATTATGACGTAATGACAAAAATTTGCATAGCGTAAGGAAGTTTTTTCGTGTTTTAATTTTAAATTCGTCATTTTTGACAGCTAATTGTAAGCTTAATATTAGGTTTTCTTTACACAAACGATATATCAAAATTCGTCATATGTGATAAATTTTAATATTTTTAATGGTTTTGAAAAAAATTTTTCGGCATTTGTGTTTGGCCCCCCCCCTAGCCCTCTAGGGGTAAACCCCCAAAAAAAATTTTAAGGTCAAACGTAAGGAATAAAAAACGGCGGACATTTGATATATAACAATATGATCAAAATCTTACACACGTCGAGCAGGTGCCTGTTTCATAAAAATTTTTGTAATTGTAAATTAATAAACACATTTAATTTCTTCTTATTTTATTAATTAAAAAATACATACATAACTGTGGAATTTACGGAATTTACATACATGTAATTGTTTAAATTCTAAACCCAATTTTATTAATATACTTTTTAATTAAAAATACAAAAGAAAAATATACGTTTATTAATTTACAGCTGTAAATTAATTACAAGCAATTTTTATGAAATAGGCCCCAGGAAGCGAAACAAAAGCTATCTTTTCTGCAGTGTATTAATTTGGCGAAAACCGCGCGCTTTCAACGCATCATAAAAAAATTTGAGTGAGCCGATTTCTCAAATTTTCAGAAAAAATTCGAAAATGTATGTTTTAACACCATACCAAGTGGCGTTTCTTATCTCGTATCAATAAAAAAGTTTTGTTTTTTTTGGACCAGGTTTTTTTCACCACATTAGCCGTATAAGTGATGAGATCATAGAAAACAATTTCTTCTAACCTTTTAAAAAGATAGCCAAAAGTCTGAGCTATGCTCCGATATATGTCCCGTACATATTCTACTCGCGTTATAAAGATATGATCTTTGAAAAGTTCGAGTTTTGTCGCCAGTCCGCATCATTTTTGTATAGACTATAGAAAATTTCACTTAAAACAATCCGCAAGAAAATATATTTATTAAAAAATAACGATTACTGCAAAAAACTGCACTGCAAGTAATTTTTGGCTCTCAAAAAGAGTCAAAACATGTGCGATATTGACGTAATTTAAAAAAATATCTTTGGTATTTGTACTTTAACAAAAAACAAAAGGGGTTTTAGAATATTATATTTTATGCATTCTTATTTGTGTTTTCCAATTTTGTTAATTATCAGGTTAAAAAACAGGAAAATAACTACATCTCACTTTGTTACTCATTAGAATACAAACAAAAAAAAAATATTTGAATATAAAATAACTCTATAAGCAAATTGCGACGGCTTTTAAAAATTCTTCTTCTTCTTATTATTATTATTATAGATAACTAATTTAAATTCAGCCAGCCTTAATTTCAACAATGGGCTATTATTTTTCCTATGCGTATAGTTATGAAATGTAGTCGTATGGCTAGATTGATGATATTACGATCTATCGAGCCATATGCAGTTTATTTTCTAATTTTACGCATGTAAAAATAATAAGCGGTGGCCTGTTCGATTTTAATCAAGTTACCTTAGGTTTTAAAAACGTGTACTTATGGTGAGTTTTACATAATTTTCTTTTCGAGCCTCAGAACTAACGCGTTAGAATTTTAAGGACCTTCAAATAGCACGTTCTATTTGTGATTTGCGGCTAAATGTTTAGTTCCATGGGAAAGTAGAAGGAGCTAAATTAGGAGGGGTCATATTTCATTATATGACCCCTTAAATCTTAAACAATCTTAAACAGTTAATGACTTTAACGGTTTTGATCACCTTCAAGATTAATATTGAAATATACTTTTTACCAGGTGGTGAGTTTTATTCAAGAAAGAGGATAGAAATTTTTATAGTGGGCACTCTGCTCAAAAACTGTACATATTGAGTTAAAAAAATATTAGCCAATACTAAACTTAAAAAAACGTGGGAATCAGTTTTGATGAACGAAACTCAACCCAGTTGTTAAGCTAAAATATCAATGAATTTAAAATATTTGTAAATTAGTTTGAAAGAAAGAAAAAAGTAAATAATTATTATAAGTAAAACGAGGCCGTATAATGTTTTATTTAAAGCAAAAATTGTTGTCGGTAACTGGTAACGGGAATTCGTTTGGCAGAAACATCAAATTGAAAGGCCCAGAACAGAATGAGCAGCAAAAATTGTGCTTAAAAAAGCTTTTAATTTGTCCGTGAGTGAAAAAAATTGGACTTGCTTTGCTGGGCACGTTAACACAGTTACAGCATTTACTGTAGTGCAGTAAGCACACGCATATTAACTTCTAATACATGTTTATCTAAAATTATGAAAACTATGAGACACCCTTAAAGTTCACAATGCCTATGTATTTTGTCTGAAAAACATAGAAGTTAACAGAATTGACAGCTTCCTGAGAATTGCCTAAAATGATAATGTTTTTGAATTTTCGTTTCGTTTACTACTTATTTAAGCTCAATTATGTATTAAATAAAAAAAGCATTCCTTGGAATTTTAAAATATATGCCTAAATTATCTTGAATTGTTATGCTTGCACTGTATACAAAAAAACTTTTTTTTAAAATAATAATTTTATTAACATCAAATAAGAAGTAAGGCATTGTAAAAGAAAATAATATTAATAAGTTCAGTAGTTTCCCCAATCCCACTTATTTCTGCCACCGAATCCTCGATTTCTGCCGCGTCCTCGACCATTTCTTCCCGCTTGAAATGGATTCAAAATCCATTTGCTTTCTAACTAAAACTAAACAGGTTTGCTTTTTTTCTAATATTATTTTAATCTATTTAGAAATTATGCAAAGTTTTTATTATCTCAAGAGAAGGCTTCTCCAAAAAACTTTACTAATTTTTTAAACTATAGAGGAGTAGATTTACATTAAACTAGCAAAACAACATAAAAATTTGGGAAAAGCTCTCAGGGAAAGCCATTCAGGGAAACTCGAAACGAACATACATTTATTATTACATTCAGCGACAAGGCGTCCTGTCGCAATTTACTCTAACTTGTTACTTATAACCATTCTGTGCTTGCTTTTTTAACTGAAAGTGATTCAAATGATATTTTCGTTGCCAAAGCTTAGTTTTTTTCTCAAATTGTTTATAGATCATTATCGGGCCTTTCAACCAGAAAAATTGTTTTTATTCACGACAGTTTCCGCAGTAATGTTGGGTAATACAATAAAATATTTTAAATTTGGGGCAATTTACTCTCTCAACTTACATAATTGCTGGTTTTTTGCCCCGAATAAATTATTGTTACTGTAAAAGCAACAAAAATTATTATTAAGCTAAACAATAGTTTTTACTTTTTAATCAATTACTTAAAAAATACTTACAATTTTTGGATTTTCAAAAATTACTTGGTACAAAAAATGTAGAAATTATTTTTCGGAACAAATGAGGCAAAAAACCAAAAACAGGTTTTTGGAAATCTAATAAGTTGGTTAAAAACAAAATTAAAAAAATGGAAAAACAATTTTTTCCTAACTGTTTAAGAATTACAGTAATCTTGTGTCATGGGGTCTTAGCATGCTTTATTGTCTTATGTTTTAAAAAAGAAAACAAAAATTAATGATTAATCAAAGATAAAGTTACAAAAAATTATTCCCATTACAATTTTTGTAGACAGCATGTGGTTTCATAAATAATTTAAAGCCATATTAAACTGCAATCAAATTGAAATAAGAAAAATCTAATATTTTTAACTAAAATAAAAAAACCGTATCTTTAACTCACCACTTCTAAGTACGGGTTAATTGGATATGTTTGCCATTCCTCGCCCGTACCGTCTAGACTTACACTATGCTCTTTAGGATTAACGAGCCATGCCAAACCCATCTAAATATAAAAAACAGTGCACATTCTAGATGCTGTATATATATCAAAAAACTAAGTTTTAATCATAAAAGCTTTAAAAATGTTTTAAGTTTTTCATAAGCCTAAGCAAAACCAAGTTAAATATAATCAAGTAAAATCAAGCTAAATTTTATCATAATAACTTTTATTTGTATTTTCCAAGTGTCAAAATTTAAAGGAAATATTGCAAACGCATTACATTTATAGTGAATTTACACCATCTTATGGTGATTTTGTAACGTTTATAGTGATTTTGGCCTATGGTAAATTTGTCCATGGTGTTTTTATACGGACCCATTACAACAATATTAAATCTGATTTAGATTTATCACTAGTTTACTTGGAAAAACCGCTCAATCGGTTAAGGTAATTTATTTCGTTAAAAAAATTTTAAATTGGGCTGGAATTTGTTTGATTAAGTTTGGTTTATGCAAAAATCTTGGGGCTCATTTTTGACCCCAAGCTTACTCACTATCAACACACATCGCAAACACACACAGTAAACTACGCAAAACACTCAAAATCATAAACACACTTACAGCTACAGCGTGGGATAAACCAAAAGAAACACTAATCAATCACATACAAGAAAACATACAAGGCAATCACTCAACCAATAATCGAGTACGCCAGCACAGTGTGATGCCTCACAACATCAAGCACACAAATCCAAAAAACTTTAAACACAGCAAAACACTGCTCTCAGGGTCGCAACAGGGCACACTACAGACACAAACATTATACACACAGAGCACAGAGGCCAAAGTCCTCCCAATAGCAACAAATTCCACTCCACGCAAAACAAGCAAATTGGCCAGCACAGTTTGGGGCCCAACAACATCAAGCACACAAATCAACAAACTTCAAACAATACAAAACACTGCTCTCAGGGTCACAATAGGGCGCACTACAGACACAAAAACAAACATCAAACACACAGAGCAGAGAGGCCAAAGTCCTCCCACTAGCAACACACAATAAACTTCGCGCAAAACAAGCAAAATTAGCAGCCATGTACACAAACAATCTACTCAGCTACTTAACACAACAATCTGCACCCAGCAGGCTCAAAAAACAAACAATCTTTCATAACAATAACTACACAACAAACATTCCAACAGACACACACAACAAAACATTCAAAGCACTAAAACAACAAATCCACACTAACACAGTCACAAACCAGATTAATAACACTCCAAAAAAACCCAATACTTCAAACAAAAGCACCAGCAATAAACAGCGAGGAAGAAAATCTTCCTCGCGGGGTCAGGAGAACCTTCGGCCAACTCAAGGTGAGGAAATCTCCCTTCCGATTTTCCTTTTCGAAATCTCCTTTCAGAATCTTCCTTTCAGACAAAATCAATCTCACGCAATACACGTCACCAAACTGTCCGCTATGCGAAACACAAATACACACAACACAATATTATTTCACATAAACGCACATTAACACGACTTTGGGACCAGAGGATTTCCGGGCGAACCCCGCTGCAGTTGCTTATCTCCTCCGAAAGTGGGAAGAGGGGGTGAGCAAGGCAAGGAGCGTGCCGGACGGACCAAACCAGGGTTGATGGAAACCCTGGCTACTGGCAAAGGACAACAACATATGCTAATTTCAAAACTTAAAAAATATTTACCATTGTCGGTTTGCAGTAACTTATCAATATCATACTAGAGTATTCACAGTTTAAAAAATAGAAAACAATGAAATTTTAAAGCCATGCTGGAGGCAAAATTAAAGAAATCTACAATCTAAAAAAACCACAAAAATCGTATATTTCTGACCTCCACAAGATTGAATTTTGAAACAAAAAAAAAATGTAAAACAGTTTGCTACTTTTAACTTTTTGACTAAAAAGGTCTAATAAAGAATAACTTGTGATTTTCGGCCTACATACCTCACTCATTGTCTTGTTTCCTCAAGATGAATTAACAAAGGCATTGAATTAAAAATATTAAAAAACTTCAAAAAAATATATAGCCAAACTATATTAACTTCTATAAACAAAAATAATATAATACTGTATTGATTTTAATTATAGGAATTAACATTTAAGTCAAATAGTAGCATTTGAAAATTTTCAGAATTGTTGCTAAAATCTTCATTTTTTCCAGAAAAATAACATCATTTGCCCTTTATACATTTTGTTTTGATTAATAAATATCCTGTTATAATGTTATCGTTCCTCATTCTTTTGTAGAAACAATAAGTGCTATTTTCTATTTATTAGGCCTAAATTAATAATTTTTACTCTTAGATTTAATTTTATACTATAAATATCGTTTAAATAAATAATGATTACACGATCGTAATAATCATTTCCAGAAGAGCTACTTTCATATTGATTGTTGTTACTGTATTGGCGTTTATCTTTAAAAAAGGGTTTTGATCTTGATCCTGGCAAGGCTATTAATAGTTCCAAAAATAAAAAAGTTAATATTTGGTTCAGCTTCATACTTCCATTAATATGGATTTTTTGATTTTGAATATTCAATGCTCCGAAAAAATCAGATGGGTCCAAAACTGTTTTCCTCCATTTCTATAATTAAAAATAAAATATACAAAAAAATGTAAACGAAAAATGGCAGCTTGCCTTACACTGTGAAAAAAGAACGCAAAAAAGAGAAATTCATCCCCTGTCATAGGTTTAGTCAGAAGGTTGTAAATTAGTCAAGAAGAATAGAAAAATCCTGTTCATAGCAATCTTTGACAATTTGAAAAAATTGACAATTTGACAAAATTTTTACTTTTGAATTGATCAAATTAGGTGAATCCATGGCCAGAAATTCCTATCTTAACCAGATAATGTAATGTAATTACTATGTAATATAAGTAATATATTGTTTAAATTATTACTCAAATTGCTATGGAAATTAGTTTTTGAGTGAATTCAATTTTAAATAAATAAAAACAAAATTTTTAGCACATCATAAACCATGTAAATTCAACGATGTTTATGGTTAAATTACATTTGGCTGCCGTCGTAAAATTTTATGATGGATATGAGAAGACTAATTAAAATTTTTCGGTTTGTTGGACGTTATTTAGAAAAAATTTGAAACTTAAAACTTTTTTATATCCCGCTTTTTCACAAAATAAACCAAAAATAGCGAATTTTTAACCCCTTTACTTATTTTCCTTATGAACTTAACGAAGCTTTTCAAGGTGTATTGAATGAATACCATTTTAAAAGCTAACCTATCAATAACAATCAATTTATAATAACCACGATTACCAGCTAATTCGTTTTTAAAAATAATAGTAAATGTCGTAGGTTTCATATAAAATCATGTAGGCAACATTTTCTATTCAGGGCAAAATTGCATGAACTATAGATATCATTCCCCTATAGTCAGTTTTCATCTTTTCTGTCCAAACAAACACCCGGTGTAAAATCGTTTTATTTTCCTGCTCTACTTTTTCAATTCATTCAGAAGAGAATTTTTAAGGTTAGTTTTGCATTTAAACAAACATTAAAGTAAACAAATTTTAAAAAAAATTAAAGTATTTTGTATTAAATAGAAATTTATACCACAAATTTAAACGTAACTTTATCATGGGTGGCGCGGGAGCGCCACGGGGCGATTTAGCCCCGTGGCGCCGCGCCAACCATTATTAGAGAACGTGGGTAAATTTTGAAATTCAGAACCTTCTTCTTCTTCTTCTTTTTATTATTATTATTATTCCGACGCTTCATCCTTAAAAGCGATATTCTTTATTCGTTACTGATTGATCAAAAATAAACATGGGCTCATTAGAAAGAAGAAGGAATCACGCAACTTTTTTAGGAAGCACTTTTTTCATTTAGGTCCTTGTTATCGATTTATTGATCAAAATAAAAAATTTGAAAAATAGACAAATAAAAACTCCCAACCGCACAATAACAGCCTTTTGGCAACAATAAGGATTGTACAGGGCAGACAACCAACATCCCCTCATAGAAACCGCACAAAAAAAGCGGACCGGTTTTAATTGGTGGCAGAAACGGAACCAGTTCCCAGCGCCATCTGCTTCAACCGCGCGGAAAACGGCGAAAACAACAGAGTACTTTTTTTAATTATTGCATTAATGATGACAAAATTAATTCAAAGTTTTGTTTATTAAAAAATAATAATAAGCGTCGGTGGCGCGGGAGCGCCACGCGCCGGTAATCATTGGTGGTGCGGGGTGCCATACTGCAATTTAACCCACGGCACCGTGCCATCTATACTTAGAGAACGTGAATAAATTTTGTGATTCATGTTCATCATCTTCTTCTTATTATTATTTTTACTTTAGAATTATAATTGCAATCATTGGCGCACGGCATCGCGCCAAGTATATTTAGAGAACGTAGGTAAACTTTGTCTGGAGCGCCACTGCACCGCACTAATTATAATTAAACAACGTAGGTAAATTTTGTAATTTAAATTCATCACCTTTTTATTATTATTTCTTATTTAGAAAAGTATATCGCGGCAACGGAATGATTATAAACATATGTCATTGCGCAGCTAAAACTATAGTTTATTAGACTATTTTTTAATTTATTCAAAAAAAGTGGTGACTAGGCTTAAAAAATGCTCTAAGAATAGAGCAGGAAAAAGGGGCGATTTTTCCCCGGGCGTATGTTTAGACAGAAAAGATGTGGACTAGTCTGAGATGGACATTATGTGGACTATAGAAAATTTGCATTTGGTTTGAGCAGCTGCTCACTAAATAAAAATTTCTACCATATGATAATGATTTGTTTATACATTGATCTAATCACACAGCACTGTTGCATTTTTTTTAGTTTGATGAAATGTCAATTTAAAAAATCATACTCACAGCAATCTTTGACAAGCGCGAAATCGCCACTTTTTCAAATTTATAGTTTTTTTTACACATACAAATATAACCTTCTAATTGAAAAAGTGGCGATTTCGCGCTTGTCAAAGATTGTTGTGAATATGAATTTTTGAATTGACATTTCATCAAACTAAAAAACATGCAACAATGCTGTGTGATTAGATCAATGTATAAAAAAATCATTATCATATGGTAGAAATTGTTCTTTAGTGAGCAGCTGGCCAAACCAAATGCAAATTTCCTATAGTCCACATAATGTCCATCTCAGCCTAGTCCACATCTTTTCTGTCTAAACATACGCCCGGGAAAAAATCACCCCTTTTTCCTGCTCTATTCTTAGAGCATTTTTCAAGGCTAGATTTATAATTTTAATGTTTTTAAATAAAAAAAATAAAGTCACGCAAATTTCTATCATGAAACATAAACATAATCATAACATAATCATAAACATACCAAATTATTTTAAACTAAAACCTTTAATATTGTTTATACAAAAAACACTTGATAGTACTTTGTAGCTTTCTAAGAATATTTGGTTATAAGTAACACAAAAGAAACAGTAAAAAATCGAACACAGAACTATGTATCAGCAACTAAAATTAGAAAATAATTCGTTATTATTTTTAACCGTAACAAATGAAAGGTTTCAACTTTAATAAACAATGCATGGCACTGGTATACACAGTAGTTAAACCGTGATTTTTTTCGGCCTAATAGGGATCTAATTATGAAAATTTTGAATATTATCCAAACATCAAATCGCCGTGTAATTTTTTCATTTTCACGCTTAATGCTATGCAGTAAGCAAGAGAATGTTGTGTACATTTCCTGTAAATTGACGGGAAATCCGCAGATTTAGTCAATAGAAGCTTCACAGCTAATGACATAGGGCTCATTAAAAGAGGCGACTTTTATTTAAACCACGCCGCCATTTAGCGTAAGCGTGGCGAATTGAGCTGCAATAATTCACGCTTGATGGGCGTGAGTCCATACAAATTATTTTATTCTTGTCTGAGAGGCTGAAAGGGAATATTTACAGATTATTTTTTACAGATTTTAAACAATTTAGAACTGCCAATTGTCAGAAAACAAGTAATACCCAAATTTATTTTTGCCCCTTTTCCTGTAGAAGAAAGAAATTCTGTTTTTTATGAATTACAATTATTTGAACAATTTGAAGTATTTTACATTTTCTTGTGAACTTATTAATTTTAAGCTCAGTATTTCTCGGGTTTATTTTTTGCATTGTAGGTTTTACGTTTACGTCTACGTGTATATCCTCACGTTGTATTTTCTTAAGGTTGGTTCACACCGAAGTGACAAGTGATTAGTGATAAGTGACAAGACGCTGCGTGCGAGTTTACAGTATTCCACTGTCACTTATCGCTGCGGTGTGACCGAGTTGTCTCCTTTCACTCTGGTGTGAACCGGGCTTTACTTCTTAGTGATTATTAAGGCGGCGTCTCCAACACAAGCGGAAAACTTCAGCACTTCTAAGCGATAATTACATTCCTGATATTCCACAAGGTTCTCCGCTTCCAATATACAAAGTCCAGCAAAATGCAATTTTAGGATTTAAGGCGCTAAAATAATTGAAAAGAGTTACAAAGGTATACCATTAAAATTAAATTCTAAATTCATAATTTTTTAAATTAACTGAAAATGTTTTGCATGGTGCTTAACTGTATTTTGCTTTATGTTCATAGATGGATTGTTGACAAAAATGATGCCAAGAACAAATGAATGATATAACTAAGTCAGATTTTTGTATTTGTTAGAAAAAAAAACATCTTTTGAAAGGTCACGCTGTCTTCAATATTGAAATTTGATTGAACCTCAAATTTTCAAATTTTTGTCAAGTTTTTTTATCTCATTTTTTTAACTAAATTAAAGATTAATTTAATTTAGTAAAGATTAATTTTAATGATATACTGCTTTTCTAACGTCGTAACAAACCGGTAAACATATAGTAATTGTAAAAGTTTGTGAAACGAATAGATGGTTTTAGAATTTTTTAACGTTTGACTAAGATTAGACAAAAGAACTTACGCAAATACATATTATTAAAAAATACCTTATTACCTTTAATTTAATTGATTTAGCAACACGAAAATTTACATACACGGATAAACGACGCATTAAAGTTTTTTTGGTGATTTTGTTTAATAATCTACCGATGTGATAAAACAGATACTTACTTCAAACAAACAACAATAACTGGTTGATTTGCAGGTAAAGAATTCGAACGAACTTTATTATTAAAAATGTATAAAAAATAAACAAAAAATATGCAAGTACATACATTGCTTGGACACATTTAGTTTATTATAGGGACCTTTTGAGTTTATTAATTACTTAATTTACCTTTTTCGGACGTAAGTGGCCAAATGAATGGAAAAATGAATTATTTTTATTCTTGTGCGGTTGCTTTTAAAAACATCTTCCCTGGTTTTTGTAAAAAAACATGTTTGTTAAATTGTATGGTATGCTTTTGAACAAAAAAACAAGGTATCAGCAAGACTGCAAGATGCTAACACTTTACTGGAATATCATTACATAAGTGTCATCCTGTCAAGCAAGAAAGAAAATTATTAGAAAGAATTATTATTGATTGCAAAGGACATTTGTGTTTGAATGAACTGGTAATGGGAAAAAAGTAACTGTACATTGCTTACAAAAATACTGATGGTTAGATTTAATTGAAGCCATCTATTGATTATTATGATTTAATACTAGTTATTTTGATTTTACTAATAAGGTACTCACTTGCTTAAAGTGCATACTTGTTATGCTTTAGTGAGCTTCCGGCATTTAGCAAAAATAAATTATGTTATGTTATGTTATTGGGGGTGTATAATGGACGTAATTAGAGTCATATTGACCCAATTGTGGCCCTCCAATTTAGGTTCCTTATTTTATGTTGTCAATAACCAAACTATTTTGCGCTGTCGCCACTGATAAGTGATGAAACTTTTAAATCTAGTTATGCTCACCCAATGAGGAAATATGTCCCTTCAAGATGGGGCATGCCCTAATAAGAGTCATTACACGCTCTAATTGGGCTAAAAACAACAGCAGCACCCTAATT
Source organism: Microlaimidae sp. YZB2_3 (assembly GCA_030248175.1). Lineage (NCBI taxonomy): Eukaryota > Metazoa > Nematoda > Chromadorea > Desmodorida > Microlaimidae > Microlaimidae sp. YZB2_3. The sequence goes on along the minus strand of JASAMX010019125.1, from coordinate 12,143 downwards.
AATTCACTTAAAAACTCCAGTTAGTAAACGACCCATTTAGAGTGGGACCTATTTGTAGGGTACTAAATGTGTATAAGTACATTGCTTGTTATATTTTTTCCTTTGGATTTATTTCAAATTTACAACCAAAACAACATAAATAACCAGAATCAGTTTTATGAACGCATTGTCAGACCTTTGTGATATTTCTCATTTGGTAACAGTGTGAAAATACAGATTTTTGAGTGAATTATGTTAAAATTAGGTTTTAATATATTACTATTTTTTGTTGCTTTATTGCTATATATTATTAATTTTTGTTGCTTTATTGGTTTTTAAGTGTTTTATTAGTTTTTATCACATTAATTTTATTTCTTGAAAACTACTCGGGCGTAGTCGGGTTATAGTCGGGTTGTGGTTAAGAATTAAAAAAATGTATTTCACAAAAGCATAAATGCTATTTTTGTTTTTGTAATAAAACATAATGACGATTGTTTTAAGTTATTATGTTGTACCATGTTTTTCAATTTATCGAAAACCTCTAATAAATCAGTATTAATTTTTGGCACATCAGTTTTGTGTTTTAATTTTTTCCATGCAGAAGTTTATTTTTATCTAGAAAAACTTCAAATTGATTTATAGAAAGTGACGACTGGCTAATATGATAACTAAAAAACGTTTTAAACGTTTTGCGTGCTGTTGTGTGGTTAGAAAATCAGAAATCTAAACAAAAAACGAGTAAAATTTTCAAAACAAAAAAAGTGTCTACCGAACTCTGCACCATCGGCGGGAAGTTTTGAGCTTCTTATCTTCTTCCAACACCATAGAGTTGATCAAAACTAGCCGCTTCTCTTTCGATCCACAAACAACGTTCCGCAATTTAGTATTTAAAACTAATACTGAAATTGTCTATTTTGTCATTATCTATTTTAGACTTTGGATTTCTATATTTAGTCCTCAAAATATAAGTCCAAATTTTTCCATAATTAAATTAGTATTTAGATAGACGGTACAGAAAAATTTATTAAGACATTATATATATCATTTTTGAAATTTATTGTTTATTATTGGAATTTAAATATAAAAAACTTGGTGTACATAGCTTTAACGGTTATTTTTACTTTTTTTCCATTTTAGAAATTTATATAATTTTTAAAATGCAATAATTAAAGGTGCGGTACCGAGTCAAACTTTTTGTCTTCGATTTTGATTATTTTTTGTAACAACCTTACCCCTGACCCCAATAGCCCACAAAAATTTTTTCATCAAATATCTCCAAAAAAGTTGACCCCATTAGCCCAGTGGTTCAGGAGATATGACCCACAAAAAATGGCAATTTTCGACAATTAAGTACTTAAAAATTGCTTAATGGGTATTAAAATTTAAATTACAAAGTTCATATTGAAAGAAAGCGGCTATTTTCTACTTTTATTTGATACCTTGATCGTTAAGATTAGTTTAGTATTTGTCGAGATATTGCGTTTCCTTTACAAAAAACCCGCTTTTTTTGCTAAAAATATAAAGTGACGGCAAAAAAGTTGCTCAAATTTAATCAAATTACTGCCGTCATTTGGTTTTTTAGCAAAAAAAATCGCGAGTTTTTTTTGCGGGAAACGCAATATTTCACATGTCACATGTGAGATGTCACACAAAAATGTGTGACTCAAGCATTTAAAATGATCAGTGAAAAAATATCCTATGACAGGTGATTGTCACAATTTACACTGTGTCAAAAACGGACGGGTGTGTGGCATGTGTTATGTAATCTAAAAGTCTTGTATGGTTTTTTTGAAGACGACAAACACTTAGAAATCTGTCATAGGTTGGTGATTAAGATGTTCGTTTTTAAAAATAGTGGCACACCTTCGTTTAAATTGACTCTTTAGTTTTTTAAAACGTGTTTTTTTAGTCTGCAATTTTATCGATATTCGTTAATGAACCGTTTGCACGTAAGAATTAGGGATTCTTAAATAAGTGATTTCAAGCTCATTTAAACTTAAAGTCGCTTATTTAAAAACGGGCGACAACCTTTTACTTAATTAGGTTTCAAACTGTGTTTTTACTTATTTTACCTGCATTTTTAGATCTATTTTTATGGTTTTAAAAGTTTTAACAAAAATTTAATTTACAAAAAACTTAGAAAAATAATCAATAAAATTACTATTAGTTATTAATCAAATTAGTAAAAAAATCGGTCTAAGATCTGGAGCTCCGAAGCTTCCGGAACTCTAAAGCTTGAACCTACGAGGAACATCACTAAAGGTGAAATGGTCATGTTTGCAGTTGTCGTCTTTTAGTAACCTCCAACAATATTCAAAATTATTTGTCGCGGACGAAATCAAGCAATCCACATAATGGTAGCAGAAATCATGTATGAGCACGCTTTAAAGTTGTTTTTTTTAGAAACCCAATTTAAAATCCTAAACGCATTTACCCTCTTATAACTTGCCCGCGTTTTATTTAGAGGCGCACGAAGACCAACAATAGAAAGGGTGAACATTATTTACACCGTTAAATTATGACCTCGTTCAAACATACAATCGAAATTAAGCAAATGCAAAGAATTAAAGGAAAGTAATACATGCAAACTAATAAAGGATTAAAAATAAATCAAATGCAAAGTAATGAATGACGACAACTAAACTAACGACAACGATCAATAATAGTTTTTACCAATAGTTTGTGACATATACCGCGTAGGTGTCCCTTCCGTCAAAACGTAAAGTACAAGCGTTAATAAAAGGCGATTATCTTTTCCCTTTCATTGTCCGGCCTATGCTGTAATAAATAGCACGCCAGAGTCGACTTTGGAGGTTACGGGTTCAATTCCTGTATCGGCCCATTTTTTCAATCAATTTGGCTGTCTAAATTTTTCATCGCCTGGTTATTTTCGCTTCTACTTTGGGTCGTCACAAATAGTTTCCGTTTATTAAAAACAACACCTACCTTTCCAATTGTTATGGGGAGAATACAGCGTTGTGGATCCGTTAAGTCGAGACTACATTCGAACTCTTTCCCACTTTAAGTTTCCAAGATTTATAAAAATCGTCCATAGAATATTTTTTTTAAAAGTGTTTTTTTCGAAGTGTTATAAACAATTGAAATAACATAATATAATAAGCATACAATAAAAGCAAAAAATAACATAATGACACGCTAAGCGATTATTATTTTGTTGAAGGAATTATCAGTCAATTCTACTTTTATTGACTTCTACAAAAGAAATAAATTATAATTTATGGAAGTGTGAAAAATTTGTATTTATTATAAAATTTTGGTTTATGTTTCCATTATTCATTTGATCTCATAGAAGTGTATGGGGGACATGAGAGACCAATTAGAATTGCGCGGTTATGACGTTTAAAAAAACGAACTAAAACGCAGAATTTTTTAAATCCTGCCTTTATTCAAAATGTTAAAAAATAAGTAAAAATAGGTTTTTTAAATGAGTGATTGAGTGAATTGATAGAAAAAAAGTTAAAATAAAGTATTTTTTTAATATTAAACTGTTTTTGCTCAAAATTTTTAGTTATTTTGTTGTTAATCAACCGAATCAATACTACAATTCATCAAGGGCAGCTAATTTAATTTGCATATAGTTTGTTAATTATTGTTAAAAATTTTAATACAAACTATTTCTGCTGATAAACGAAAAAAATATCATTATTTAATTTGTTTCATAATTTTCGCAGGAGTTTACGTTGTTTTGAAACAAGGCGTACATAAAAGGGGCCGCAATATGATAGGATCAACCTCCTGACCCCAAGTCACAACATTCGATCTTTGGTTTCTGACAAGTAAGATAAAGAATTCTTTTGTTATGCCGCCATGATTAGCTTAACTCGGATTTAATTATTAGCTGCGAATTTCAGGGGAAGACCCCCTTACCCCCATTTTGCAACTGCAAGTGTTACAAATAATAAAAATATGGAAGGTCAAATTTAAAAATTTAAAGATTGCTTCTAAGTTAGGGAAAAAATGTGACATTAAACTTCTACACTTAAAACAACAAGCCTAATTATTACTAAAAGAATTCTTTAGTTTAGTTTAAATATTTATTTAGCTAATCAAGCATACATTTACAATTTTTCGAAAACTTGTTTCATTTACAACAATTTAAGCATTTTTTTCAATATAATGATAAATAGTTGCTCCAAGCGTCCCATAAGGTCATCAATGAACTAGAAGAAAAAATATTTCAACTACATTACATAATCGATATTTTTTTATTTGTAAACAAAAACTGAAAATTTTTAGTGGTTATTTAAAATTTTCTAAATCGATAATTCAGAACACAACTCGTAGTAAATTTTTATTTGGTGTCATTGTTATTTTTTTAAAATTTAAGAAATAATCAGTTAATTAAACTAGTGTACGTTTTGTTTCACGCGCTTGATATCATTTAGATTTAATCAAAAAATTTTGGTGAAATGAAGCTGCGCCAACGTTGTATTTAATACAATTTAATAAAACAGTTTGTTCAACTTTTTTTTGGAATTTTTTTTAAAATGTTGGGAAGTTATTTTAATGACGCATTTGTTTTTTTGTTTTTAAATGCCAAAATGATTCATTAAAAAACTCCTGACACCTCATAGTAGCACTAAATCATAAACACAATGCTTGTGATGTAAACAATTAACAATATAAAAATAACCTAAAATATTGTAAACAAACCCAGTTTTTTGTCACTAAAACAAACAAATGCCTTCCAATAATATCTAACTGATATCTGCATTTGTCATTTTTTAAATAAGTGTGTACATCTTTTAAAACATCGGGCTACTGCCCGCGGCACCCCATTCCCCCATTAGCTGCAGTTCCGGCCCTTAGTGTTTTGAAGATTTATGGCTTACTCAGTGACACCACCGTAAGCTTAATGTCGCGAATCGTTCCTGTGACGAATTCTGTTTTAACTTTATAAGGTTTGGTAAGAATTACGATATAGAAAAAATATTTAATATAGGTGTAGAAAACAAAAAAATTAAAAAAACAAAACAAAAAAAAAACACAATTTTTTCTAAATAATTTTAGTAAAAAAATATCGTTTATAATTAAAAAACAACAAAGGTACTTTGAGTTTTTATAAAATGATCCATATTGTTCCCGACTGAAAAATTTTTTTATAAAAACCGTGCTAAACAATGTAAGAATTAGCAAGGCTCCATGTGCTTATGTACAAAAAGATATATTTTATGGAGAACGTTTGAAACACAAAAAGTTAGTTGGAAATATATTACAGTATAAAAAAACTTAAATGTACAGCATCTGAAAATTTTAGGACCAAGGCGCTGTTTCATAAAAGTTGCACATTTAATCTCTTTGTAAAAGTCCATTCTTTCTTTTAAAGCGACATTATTTTGGTCTTTGCCGGCAGAAATTTTGCCGCGCTCACGTTTTTTGGTCAAAACGCTTGTTTTTTAAAAGATGGCGGCTAAAAGATGTTCAGGTGTACAATATCAAACACGAAGTACGGTCATTTTTGTTGAATCAGCCCAGTGTATGTTTAACATTAGGATCTTTAAAGTTACAAAGAAAAAACTGAGATTTACAAAAAAGAATGAGGTTTTTACAAAGAAATGAAATGTTCGTAACTCTTATGAAACAGCGCTCAGGACTATTTTTATGTAGGAGTAAAGGTTGGTTCATACTTATGACAAAACGTCCTTTAGACAAAGCCCGAAAGACAAAAGTCCTTTGGATTTTGTCCAAAGGACAAATACAGCTGAAAACTTCCTTTGGATTTTGTTCAAAGGACAACGTGTTCATACTTTTTTGTCTTTTGGATTTTTCCCTTTAAAATTTGTCCTTTGGACGAAGTCCACAGGACAAATTTCAAGCGTAGCTTTTTTACTTCGTCCAAAAGAAAAAGTCCAAAGGACGTTTTGGCTTTTCTAAAATTGTTCTTTGGATAGACTTTGTCCAAAGGACGTGTTGTCATAAGTATAAACCAGCCTTGATATTTCTGTAAAAAACGCGCGTGAAGCGAGGTCATTACGTTTTTTTTTGTTCGAATTTTAATACTTATTCCAGAGTTAAGCACTATAATTAAGTGAATTATTAAGTATAATAATTTAATTTGTTTAATAAACACGGCAATGACATATTTAGCCCGCGTTGAGGGTTTTTTAATGGTGTTGTGCTCAATTTCTAACGCAGAAAAGAAGCTAAAAAAAACTAAAAAACTATGAACTCAAATGACGTGGGTGAATTTTCATACCGCAACGGTTAAGTTACTAACTTATTTTTGGGGTTAAAAAAAGGGAACACAGATGGTTGAAGTATACTGAAGTATATTGTATAGTTGTTTATAAAATTTTTATAAAGATAATTGAAACTAAACTAAAATTTGGAGAAACGATAAACAGAGATAAACTATCAAACAATCAATCAATCAAATTGTTTATTCTAGTAAAACATAAAGTATTACATCTAATATAATTTATTAGCACAAAATTCATTAGCACAATCTTTTTTTTAACCATTATGCGAGCCGATAACGGCTGCATATAAGTAGTAAGTAACGAGTATAGGATTCACTGGAAAATCACTCAACGGCTTATTTTTAAGCACTAGTTTGAGTCATTATTCAGACTTTTCTTAAAGGCAAATATAGAAGCAGCTGAGATTTGATTTTCCGATAATTAATTCCAGGTTGATATAACTCTGTTGCTAAAGAAAAATTTCCTTGCATCTATTCTGCTTTTTTGAACTTTAATTTTCTGTGAATGACCTCTAGTTGAATTAAAATTAATTGCAAAAAAATCTGTAGTTTTTAGATTAAAGGCAATCGCTCAAGAATCCGCCAGGTACGACCTTTTGTGGGTGCGGGGTGAAAGTCCCCAGCCAAAAGCTAAATTTAACCTTAAAAGATCCGGTAGTGAATCATGGGGATGCACCCTTAGTTTTCTAAGGCCCCCGCCAGCTGAGACGTTTTTTGCAAACTTTGTTTGCAAATGTTTCGCTGGGTTCATTACTCTGATCCAAGAGTCAGCTCTAAAGGCAATCGCTCAAGGATCCGCCAGGTACCACCTTTTGTGGGTGCGGGGTGAAAGTCCCCAGCCAAAAACTAAATTTAACCTTAAAAGATCCGGTAGTGAACCATGGGGATGCACCCTTAGTTTTCTAAGGCCCCCGCCAGCTGAGACGTTTTTTGCAAACTTTGTTTGCAAATGTTTCGCTGGGTTCATTACTCTGATCCAAGAGTCAGCTCTAAAGGCAATCGCTCAAGGATCCGCCAGGTACCACCTTTTGTGGGTGCGGGGTGAAAGTCCCCAGCCAAAAGCTAAATTTAACCCTAAAAGATCCGGTAGTGAACCATGGGGATGCACCCTTAGTTTTCTAAGGCCCCCGCCAGCTGAGACGTTTTTTGCAAACAAAGTTTGCAAATGTTTCCCTGGGTTCATTACTCTGATCCAAGAGTCAGCTCTAAAGGCAATCGCTCAAGGATCCGCCAGGTACCACCTTTTGTGGGTGCGGGGTGAAAGTCCCCAGCCAAAAGCTAAATTTAACCTTAAAAGATCCGGTAGTGAACCATGGGGATGCACCCTTAGTTTTCTAAGGCCCCCGCCAGCTGAGACGTTTTTTGCAAACTTTGTTTGCAAATGTTTCGGTGGGTTCATTACTCTGATCCAAGAGTCAGCTCTAAAGGCAATCGCTCAAGGATCCGCCAGGTACCACCTTTTCTGGGTGCGGGGTGAAAGTCCCCAGCCAAAAGCTAAATTTAACCTTAGTTTTTAGATTAGTTCTTCCATTTATAACTTTATAACATTCACTAAAATCAAAAATAATACGTCGATCTACAAGTCTGGGTAATTTCAAAATGTTTAATTTTGAAGTGTCACAAAAAGTAGTAACGTAAAACGTGAATAAAAACTTTGATGAGCACAGAAAAAATATCTTAAGTTTACCTTTGAAGTTAAAATTATCCAGGTGCGATTAAGAGCCACTCGGAACGTAAAATGAGAACTTGGAGCCGAAAGTAAAAGTCTCTAAAACGTTTACCTAAGCTTAAGTGAAGCCTAAATCATATTCTAAAACGATTTTTTCTTTAAAGGCTGGTTCATACTTATGTAAAAACGTCCTTTGGACAAAGTCCAAAGGACGTTTTTACATACGTTTATACGCTGTATTTGTCCTTTGGACTTTGTCCAAAGAACGTTTTTACATAAGTATGAACCAGCCTTAAGGCTCCAAGTTTTAATTGCTTGTGGCTTCATGTTCCCAAAAAGTTCTGATGGCACCGAATTCCCTGCTTGTGGTTCTAAAGACCCCGTACCTTCAAGTTCTCATTCTCCTATTTCTATTGAAAAAATTTCATGTATTCTTGTAACTTCATAATTTTAATTGATCCCTGTTCATTTTTATAAGGTCACCATCACGTAATTATATAATTTGAAAGGCTTTATATTAATTTAATGATAACTCAAAGCCAACTAACTAGTAAAAACAAAAACTCCCTGCCAAAATTTTTTGATTTAGCGGCTTTTTAAGGGCTATAGTTTATACGGAAGCTCGTATATTCGATAAAATAAAAACTCGAAGCTTTTTTAACTGAACAGGAAGTAAATTACAACGTAGCATTTTACTCAAAAGTTGTCAAAAACAATTTCAGATAAAACCTTGTATTCAGCTCAATGAAACACAGGTTGCTGAATATATTATGATTGTCTTTCTTAATTTGCCACAAAGAAAAGAATTTTTACTAATTAACTTTGTTTTGTTAAAACAGAATTTAGTTTTTGAGTTTAACTAGTGTGTAAAGGACGTAATGTACGAAAAAGCTTTCGAAAATATTTTAATCGGATTTTTAGCGTTATTTGGACTTATTTTGTCGACATGTTACGGCAATCACGAATGGAAAAAACGAGTTTACGAAGGTGCGCCATGCCTAATTATATTTAATTATATGACATCTTAAAATCTATTTTTAATATTGTAGTGCGCCGCGCATGCGTAAGTATGTGTGTATGTATTTGTGTGTGTGCGTGCGCGCGCGCGCGTGTGTGTGTGTGTGTATGTGTGCGCGCGTGTGTTTGTGCGTGTGTGTGTGTATGTGTGCGTGTGCGTGTGTGGTGTGTGTGTGTGTGTGTGTGTGTGTGTGTGTGTGTGTGTGTGTGTGTGTGTGTGTGTGTGTGTGGGAGAGAGTGTGTGTGTGTGTGTGTGTGTGTGTGTGTGGTGTGTGTGTGTGTGTGTGTGTGTGTGTGTGTGTGTGTGTGTGTGTGTGTGTGTGTGTGTGTGTGTGTGTGTGTGTGTGTGTGTGTGTGTGTGTGTGTGTGTGTGTGTGTGTGTGTGTGTGTGTGTGTGTGTGTGTGTGTGTGTGTGTGTGTGTGTGTGTGTGTGTGTGTGTGTGTGTGTGTGTGTGTGTGTGTGTGTGTGTGTGTGTGTGTGTGTGTGTGTGTGTGTGTGTGTGTGTGAATCTATATATATATATATATATATATATATATATATATATATATATATAAATATATATATATATTGTGTGTGTGTGTGTGTGTGTGTGTGTGTGTGTGTGTGTGTGTGTGTGTGTGTGTGTGTGTGTGTGTGTGTGTGTGTGTGTGTGTGTGTGTGTGTGTGCTCGAAATGTTGGAAACAAACTAAATTAGCTTTAAGCCTTTTTAATGACACCTAGGTTTTTAATATGTTTGGACCAACCAAAAAACTGTTATAACGCTTAAAATTATTAATTAAGCCACTGGAATTCGTGATACAAAATTATCGTTAATTTTATTTTTTTAAATCACAAAAAACTAAGTGAACTTAACTTTATTTAAATTCCAACCAATTAAACCCTAGAACCACAATTTTGTTGTGCTATTGTTGTGTTGTATGTTAAAAGCATTTAAAAACAAAAAAATGTTCGTGTGGTAGCAATCTCGTAAAAGAAATATTGAATATAAAACCAAAAAAATAGTATGCTAGTATAATCAATCATGCTTATTTTAAGATAAACACAGTCGCTCTCATCAAAGTTGTGCCAATTCCGTTAAGGTAAAATTTAAAGATGGATATCATATTCACAATCGCCATAGAAGAGACGTCACCACGGGAGATGTCGATTTTGGAATGGCTTTTCAATTTACAGGTATATTCAAAATCTTTTGCCTTATAATTTGTGAATATCGTAATTATTTTTAGAATAATATAAAAAAGCAAGGGGTCTTTAAATTTTTGAAATTATTATAGTAGTTTTTGCAAAAACTAAATAAATGAAGTTATATAAAATTCTATCCAAAGGTAATTATCTAAAACATATTAAAATATATTTTTGAATAGCAAAAACTACTATAATAATTTCAAAAATTTAAAGACCCCTTGCTTTTTTATATTATTTCTAAAAAATAATTACAATATTCACGAATTATAAGGCAAAAGATTTTGAATATACCCCTGTAAATTGAAAAGCCATTCAAAATCGACGTCTACCATAGTAACGTTGCTTCTTATGGCAATTGTAATATCCATCTTTAAATTTTATTTTTAACGGAATTGGCACAACTTTGATGAATATTAAAATAAGCATGATTGGTACTGGCATACTATTTTTTTGGTTTTATATTCAATATTTCTTTTACGAGATTGCTACCACACGAACATTTTTTTGTTTAAATGCTATTAACATACAACAATGGCGCGACAAAAAATATGGTTCTAGGTTTTTAATTGGTTGAAATTTAAACAAAGTTAAAGGAGCACTGTCACAAATCAAATTCCTACTATCGCCCAAAACGGACTGCTCCATTAATACCAAAAAGGTACCTAACTCAAATTCAGATTTTGAAATGCTCACTACAAGGCTACAACGATTTTTAAAATTCAGCTCAATTAGTTCATATTAACAGTCGGTTGATATGATTTTTGATTTGTGACAGTGCTCCTTTAAGTTCACTTAGTTTTTTGTGATTTAAAGAAATAAAATTAACGATAATTTTGTATCACGAATTCCAGTGGCTTAATTAATAATTTTAAGCGTTATGACATTTTGTGTGATGCGTCCAAACGTATTGATAATGGCTTAAAGCTAATTTAGTTTGTTTTGGACATTCGAGCGCGCGCGCGCGCGCGCGCGCGCGCGCGCGCGCGCGCGCGCGCGCGCGCGCGCGCGCGCGCGCGCGCGCGCGCGCGCGCGCGCGCGCGCACACACACACACACACACACACACACACACACACACACACACACACACACACACACACACGCACACACACACGCACCACGCACGCGCGCGCGCGCGTAACACACACACACACACCCGCGCGCGCGCGCGAGCGCGCACGCACACACAAATACATACACACATACTTACGCATGCGCGGCACACTCCAATATTAAAAAATAGATTTTAATATTTCATATAATGAAATATAATTAGTCATAGCGCACCTTCGTAATGTAGTTTTTTCCGTTCGTGAGTTGCCATAACGTGTCAAGATAATAAGTCCAAATATCACTAAAGGTGGGGGGGGAATTCTTTCGAAAGCTTTTTCATACATTACGTCCTTTACACACTAGTTAAACTCAAAAAACTACAAATTCTGTTTTAACAAAACGAAGTTAATTAGTAAAAATTCTTTTCTTTGTGGCAAACTAAGGAAGACAATCATAATATATTCAGCAACCTGTGTTTCATTGAGCTGATTATAATTTATTTATCTGAAATTGTTTTTTGACAACTTTTGAGTAAAATGCTACGTTGTAATTTACTTCCTGTTCAGTTAAAAAAGCTTCGGGGTTTTATTTGATCGAATAGCCGAGGCTTTCACTATAAACTATAGCCTTGTTACAGGTTTTTAATAAAAAAGATTTTTTCTGGGTATTTGTCTTTTACTAGTTAGTTGGCTTTAATTCTATCATTAAATTAATATAAAGCCTTTCAATTTATATAATTACATAATAATAACCTTATAAAAATGAACAGGATCAATTAAAATTATGAACTTACAAGAATACATGAAATTTCATCAATAGAATTAGGGGAATGAGAACTTGAAGATTATTTTTCTTGAGAACCACAACAGGAAATATCATGCCTAAAAACTTTTTGGGAACATGAAGCCACAAGCAATTAAAACTTGGAGCCTTACAAGGCTGGTTCATACTTATTGTAAAAACGTTCTTTGGACAAAGTCCAAAGGACAAATACAGCGTATAAACGTATGAGCAAT